>JZKD02S1677150.1:140566-162096 GCA_000966675.3 Picea glauca | reverse complement strand
GATCTTAATCATGTGATTAATTGGAATGTAATTTAGGTGGAGCAAGAAGGCGTCTTGCAAGTGCATCTGGTGCGCATATTGGACCAGAAGATCAAACAGCTCTGGAATCGATCCATAGGGCTTGTAAAGGTCAAGTGGACCTGGTACGGTCCTAAGGACGCGACATGGGAGCATGAGGATGCTATGCAGGCAGAATACCCGCATCTTTTTTAAGATTTTGAAAATCTTGTTGATGTTGTGTAAATAAGTTGCATTGAGGACAATGTAAAAATAAGGGGAGGGGATTGTAATATCCCCAAGGACGAGCCCCAGTTGTATTTATGAATTGTAAACAAGTTTTGTAGGCTGGTGAGACGAACAATTATAAGATGGTAATCTTATGTGTTATTAGGCCGGAAAGCCTAGGCATTAAAGGCTAGGAGCCTAATTTTTGTATAAGTAATTATGCATATCATTAATAAAATATAAACATCGTTGTGTGTAGACCGACCACGAAGAAAGAGTGAGGGGGACTAAGCTCCACTAGGCTGGGTAAGGCAGAGGGGGCTGAGAGGTTGGAAAGAGGGGCTAAGCCTAAGGGCTTAAGTCTAAGAGCATAATAATTTATTATTATTCCAAAAGCTGATTAAAAGGATATGTTTTATCCTAAGTTCCTGGAAAAGGGAACGAATTCTAAATGGAGTGCATGCAGCTCCAGAAAGACAGGTGTTGACATGGGCGCATGAAGTTAAAGTTGGAGAGTCATCTCGTGTTGGGGGTTCGCTCCCCATCCTTCCATTCTCTGTCTAACCCATTTGGCCTCTATCGACAACCTCTGCATCTTCACGCACCTCTGAAACCACTAATGAGGAAAAATCGACCTATGTTTTCCTGTGAACCCATCCTATCTGCACTTGCCAAAACCGAGTCGTACCTTACCCAATTTTGGTTGTTGCCTTTTCCTGAGCTGTATTGAACCGTTGTTGTTGTCCTCACCTTGCTGGAACTGAGTTGAAGATTGGTAGAAGAGGCGGGTTTTCATGTATGTGGTTGAAGAGGCAGGTTGTCAAGCCTGTGAGCAACTCTCTCCAGGTGAGAGAGTGTGTTGAGGAAGTGGGTTCTCCTGGAGGGAGTCTCGTAGCTGCTACAGAGCTCTGAGAATTCCAGTCTGGCATGTTGTTGAATCCCAAGGTAAGGGAGATGGAGCAGTCGATGAGTTGTGTGACAGTGAAGGTGTATACTCCTGGGGTGGGACAGGCATGTGGGGAATGAGAGTCTGTGAGCAGTGGGCGTAAGTGGCTCCTGGGAGAGAATCCTTCCTCTTAAATTGTGTGACTTTCCTATTGACCTTGCCTATCCTAGGAATCCCTTTCCCGGTGGAGTTTAGTACCAGCTCGGGGGTGACCCACTGTTGAGAGTGATGAGTAGTGTGGTCTAAGGCTGCGAGGTTCGTGGAAGGTTTGCATGCAGTTGGTGGTTTTACTCCAGTTAAAAGATAAGAATCATTTTTGTGCTTAATTATGTATTTTATGCATGTCTATGATTCTTGAAATATTATCATGTGTTATGTTGCATGTGGACTTACTTTCAATTCCATTTGAGTATGTGTGGTAGCAGTAACTCTATGTTATTGTTTTAAATTCNTTAGATCCTTTATGGGTCTAGCTGGCTATTACAAAAGGTTCATTGTAGGGTTCTCAATGATATCTCACCCCATCACTTCCTTACAAAGGAAGGAGAAGAAATTTCAATGGGCAGAAGAATGTGAAAGAAGTTTCTAGCAATTGAAGCAGTTGTTAACCGGTGCTCTAATATTGAGGATTGCAGATCCAAATAAATATTTTTTAGTGTGTATAGATGCATGCAAAGAAGGACTGGGAGGAGTCCTCAGCCGAAATGGGTTTGTAATATGTTATGAGTCTAGAAAATTGAAATAGCATGAAAAGAACTATGCAACTCATGATTTGGAGTTGGCGGGCATTGTAGACGCTCTAAATAAATGGAGACATTAGCTCATGGGAAAGAGGTTTGAACTGAGGACATACCATAATGGTCTGAAGTATTCGTTTGATCAACCAACCTTAAATGCTAGGAAAAGTAGATGGTTGGAATTCCTTTGTGAGTATGACTTTGATATCAAGCATATCAAAGGAAAGGAGAACAAAGTGGTTGATGCACTCAATAGAAGAGTGCATGAACTACATGCTACGACCATTAGCATGTATCAAACCGATATTAAAGGAATAATTTTGGAAGATGCAAATGCAGATTTGCAGTACATGGAATTGGTAACAAATCTACAACAAGGCAAGATGCTACAGAAAGTGGGAGATTATAAATTGGAAGTTGATGGAACACTCTTGTACAAAAATAGAATTTATGTACCTAATTTCCAGGAATTAAGAATAATGATCTTGAAAGAAATGCATAGTGTGCCTTATGTTGGGCACCTTGGATATCAGAAAACAGTGGCAGCAATCAAGATCCATTACTTTTGACTAGGTATGAAGAAGGAAATTGAAGAGTACATCGCAAAATGTATGAAGTGTCAAAAGGTCAAGGCTAAGCATAGGAACCCAGCTGGGTTGCTATAGCCATTACCCATTCCTGAGTGGAAGTGAAAAGTGGTGACAATGGATTTCATCACAGGATTACCTAGAAAAAATAAGGAACATGATTCCATCATGGTGGCGGTGGATAAGCTTACGAAAGTTGTCATTTTTATTCCATTGAAGACCACTCACAAGGAAACTAATGTTGTTGATATCTATATGAGTGAAGTAGCATGATTTCATGGTATTCCCAAGACAATGGTGTCTGACAGAGACTCAAAATTTACCTCAAAGTTCTGGAAGGGGTTATTCAAAGGGTTCGGAACAAATTTGAACTTCAGCACTGTTTATCATCCTGAGTCTAATGGGCAGACAGAGAGGGTGAACCAAGCGATATAAGATATGTTAAGTATGTATTTGATGTACAAACCATCTAAATGGGAAGACTACCTACACTTGGTATAATTTGCCTACAACAATGGGTATCAAGCATCACTAAAGATGAGCATGTTTGAAGCACTTTATGGCAGAAAGTGAAACATGCCAATAAGTTGGGACAACCCAACTGATAAGGCAATGATTGGACCAGAGCTGCTCAAGGAAATGGAAGAGAAAATGTTGAGGATTAAGTAAAATTTGAAGGTTGTCAAAGACAGGCAGAAAAGTTATGCTGATAAGAACAGGACCCACAGGGAGTTTAAAGTGGGTGATCATGTTTTCTTGAAAGTGAAAGCCAACAGAAGTTCCCTGAAGTTGGGAAACTGTTCCAAGTTGGCAGCTAGATATTGTGGGCCATTTGAAATCCTAGAAAGGATTGGACCAGTTGCATATATGCTTGCATTGCCTGCATCCATGACTGTACATAATGTGTTTCATGTTTTATTGCTTAAGAAATATATAATTGATCCTAATCATGTGATTGATTGGAATGTAATTTAGGTGGAGCAAGAAGGCGTCTTGCAGGTGCATCTGGTGCGCATATTGGACCAGAAGATCAAACAGCTCTGGAATCGAGCCATAGGGCTTGTAAAGGTCAAGTGGACCTGGTACGGTCATGAGGACGCGACATGGGAGCATGAGGATGTTATGCGAGCAGAATACCCGCATGTTTTTGAAGATTTTGAAAATCTTGTTGATGTTGTGTAAATAAGTTGCATTGAGGACAGTGTAAAAATAAGGGGAGGGGATTGTAATATCCCCAAGAACGAGCCCCAGTTGTATTTATGAATTGTAAACAAGTTTTGTAGGCTGGTGAGCCGAACAATTATAAGATGGTAATCTTATGTGTTATTAGGCCGGAAAGCCTAGGCATTAAAGGCCAAGAGCCTAATTTTTGTATAAGTAATTATGCAGATCATTAATAAAATATAAACATCGTTGTGTGTAGACCGACCACGAAGAAAGAGTGAGGGGGACTAAGCTCCACTAGGATGGGTAAGGGAGAGGGGGCTGAGAGGTTGGAAATAGGGGCTAAGCCTAAGGGCTTAAGTCCAAGAGCATAATAATTTATTATTATTCCAAAAGATGATTAGAAGGATATGTTTTATCCTAAGTTCCTGGAAAAGGGAACGAATGGTAAATGGAGTGCATGTAGCTCCAGGAAGACAGGTGTTGACCTGGGCGCATGCAGTTAAAGTTGGAGAGTCATCTCGTGTTGGGGGTTCGCTCCCCATCCTTCCATTCTCTGTCTAACCCATTTGGCCTCTGTCGACGACCTCTGCATCTTCACACACCTCTGAAACCGCTAATGAGGAAAATCCGACCTGTGTTTTCCTATGAACCCATCCTATCTGCACTTGCCAAAATCGAGTCGTATCTTACCCAATTTTGGTTGTTGCCTTTTCCCGAGCTGTATTGAACCGTTGTTGTTGTCCTCACCTTGTTGGAACTGAGTTGAAGATTGGTAGAAGAGGCGGGTTTTCAGGCATGTGGTTGAAGAGGCAGGTTGTCAGGCCTGTGAGCAACTCTCTCCAGGTGAGAGAGTGTGCTGAGGAAGTGGGTTCTCCTGGAGGGAGTCTCGTAGCTGCTACAGAGCTCTGAGAATTCCGATCTGGCATATTGTTGAAGCCCAAGGTAAGGGAGGTGGAGCAGTCGATGGGTTGTGTGATAGTGAAGGTGTATACTCCTGGGGTGGGACGGGCATGTGGGGAATGAGAGTCTGTGAGCAATGGGCGTAAGTGGCTCCTGGGAGAGAATCCTTCCTCTTAAATTGTGTGACTTTCCTATTGACCTTGCCTAGCCTAGGAATCCCTTTCCTGGTGAAGTTTAGTACCATCTAAGGGGTGACCCACTGCTGAGAGTGATGAGTAGTGTGGTCTAAGGCTGCGAGGTTTGTGGAAGGTCTGCATGCAGTTGGTGGTTTTACTCCAGTTAAAAGATAAGAATCATTTTTGTGCTTAATTATGTATTTTATGCATGTCTGTGATTCTTGAAATATTATCATGGGTTATGTTGCATGTGGACTTACTGTCAATTCCATTTGAGTATGTGTGGTAGCAGTAACTCTATGTTATTGTTTTAAATTCATTAAAAATGCTTGTCATATGTGTGTGTGTGTGTGTGTGTGTGTGTGTGTGTTCCTCTGTGGCATTTCCCAGCCTGTTGGTGGTTGGGGACGTTACAAATTGGTATCAGAGCTAGAGGAGTTGAGTGAAGTGTCCGAGTAGTGGTGTTGCCCGACTTGTTGGTGGGTGGGGACGTTACAGTGGAAAATAAAATTATTTTAGGTTTTATATGACTTTCTATACGAAGACATCCCATATGTTGTTGAGGAATCAAGAATACCAAGGAGGGAATTGGGATCACTAATCTCTACTTTTTTATCCCTAATCCCCAAGAAAGACAAACCTTCCTCTTTTGAAGATTTCAAAGTTATTTCTTTGTGTAATATTATTTATAAAATTATCTCTAAAGATATTGCTAGAAAAATTAAGCCAATATTGTCCTAGGTAATCTCTCTTGAGAAATTTGGTTTCTTATCAGACACGCATATCCATGATGTCATTGGGATAGCTCATAAGGGCTTGCATTTAATTAAAATTAAAAAATGGAAACCATGGCAATAAAACTTGCTTGTCAAAATCTTATAACACAGTTGGTTGTACTTAAGCTCATTTTGATTCATAGAGCATATTTCCTTCCCTTTGTAAATTAGATGGAGGGGTGTTTGGATTCATCTTCTTTCTCAGTGTTAGTAAATGGGTTAGCCTCTCCCTTTTCTAAATCCTTCCAAGTAGCTAAGAAAGGGATATAATTTGTCACCATCATTGTTTATTATTGTGGCTAAAGGCCTTAGTATGTTTCACAATACCCTCAAAATCTCTAAGAGACTCAAGGGAATAAGAATACAAAGGGATCTTTCTTGGACTCACCTCTTATTTGTAGATGGTGTTTTGTTGTTTGGGAAACATACTAAGAGACACTAAAAAATTAAAATAAAAATCGTGGATGTGTGAAAAGGGAACAAGGATGGAGACAAATAAACAATAATCATTTATTTCCTTTAATGGTTTGAGTGAGAGGCAAGAATTAGGGATATTACACAATTAGATTTCAATAAATGTATGAGGTATTTATGATTTTTACTCAAAGTTAATGACTATGGGTTCTAGGATTATATTTGGATTTACTAGAAGATAGAAAGAAGTATTACTCAGATGGTGTACTTGATGGCGAACTATGGGACACATGTTAAATTTGATTAAATCATAGTTTTATTCCACTCCAATCTACTAGCACTCAATGGCTTATATCCTAGTGGGGATTTTGGTAAAAAATCAGGAAAAGAAAAAGTGCTTGGGGAAATTGAAAAGGGAATTCCATTGGTAAAATGACAAAGAATTGTTAAGCCTAAATCTCTTGGTGTTGTGACCTAAAAAATATTCACCACTTTGAGAAGGCATTGGCAACAAAGAGTTTATGGAGATTGATTAAATACACATGTTTGTGGCAGTGGGAAATTAAAAATAAGTTTATTGAGCCTCTTATTATTGAAGATTGAATTAGAATGTGGAATAAACCTACACAAATTCTTCCATAGTGTGGAAGTGCTAATGTTATATTTTCCCCTCATTGATAACTCGATGTCCTAGAAAGTAGGAAATGGAATGAAAGTTAGAATGGGAAGTGACCCATGGATAAGAAGTGATGGTCATTACCATCTCTAAAGGCCTAATTAGGGTTCTTAGGTAGTAGGATATTCTTATCTCAATTGATGTAGCAACTCCTAAACATGGCACTATTTGGTAGCAAGGATGGAAAGAGGTAGGGGATCTAGGCTTGATTGGCTGGAGATTGAACAATGGAGTACATTTGTACAAAAATCACAAAGTAGTTTCATTCATCTAAGGATGGAAGAGGATTCTTTGGTCGGCTCCAAGAATGCAACTAATGGGGAGTATATGACCAATTCAGGATACACAACAATATTCTTAGAAGGAGAGAAAGATATAGGCAACTGGTGGTAGAGGCCAATGTAGAAATTTATAGACTTTTCTTTTGGTTGGTACCCTCCAACAAAGATTTAATCTAGGATGTGCTTCGGAAGATATCCTAGCAAGGGTCGAACATTTGTGTCTTGTGGAAGAATGATGAAGAGAATATCAAATGCATTTTGATGGATTGTCCATTATCAAAAGAAGTTTGGAGTGAAGTGTGTAATTTAGCTAGAGGAAGGGGGGCTTGGGAAGGTCCATCTCTAGTCGAGGCGATCAAAAGATTTTTGGAGGATAATTTAGTGGAAAAAACAAACCATTACCTTGTATAGTCTCCAAGGCTATCTAGATTACCAAAAACACTATCATTTTTCAAGGAAAATCATTCTCCCCCTTAAAGATGTTTTACAAAATAAATTTTATATATAAAAATATCAAACTACCTCCAAAATCCAAAACTTTTAACATATTGAATCCTTCAAAATTAACTATTAAATATTTAATTAAATATTTATTTACATAAATTTATAATCTAAATTTTTAACTAAAAAAATTGTTTACTTAAATTTATAATTTCATTAAAAAAAAATATTTATTTTATTTTATTTTATACATAACCTCATATTAAATCATTATTTTGTTAGCATGAGGCCACATGCCTTCCTTCGAGAGAAGAGGCTAATGTCATGAGCTCTAAAAAGATTGAGCTAACTCATATAAATTTATATGACCTAAGATAACTCATATAAATGATCTAAGATAATTTAATTTTAAGAGTGATTTTATTAAATTTCAATAATGATAATGTAAGTGCAAAAGCTATAGAAAATCTATGGGGAACATTCCAGGGATGTTTTTGAGGCTCAATCTAAAGTGGGTTTGAGCATTGTAAAAAAAAGTGTTTGTAAGTGGAATAAGGATTTGATTTTGTTAAATATTCTATTTTTTTGTATTTTTTATTGAAATTGGAATCGTTATTTTATGTTTCTTAAATTGTATTTTTAAATACATAAATGAATTCAGTGTCCATACATTTTATTATACAAACTTATTCATTCATTTCTATAATTTCAATAATTTTTAGTCAAATTTCAAGTAAAATTAATCCACCAAAAAAAACTTTTAAACAAAACACAAAAATTCAACTCTCACCTAAATCCAAAATATCTCAATCTTACTAGAATAATCTCATTGTATATTATCAATGTTAAGCAAATTTTTATGATTTCCAAGCATTATATATTTAGGACTTGACATGTAGAAATTAAATTAAAACCATGTACCCTAAAATTACAAAACATGTGTATCTTGACATCAAGCATGGTTTTCTCCCAATCTCTGGATATGCTACAACCCTAAAACATTTAAAACTTCGTGTTTATGGATGCTTTGATTCTCCATGAGTTTATTGAATTTCAAAGAACTTATTATAGTCGCAATGGCACAAGCTTGTCCTCACCCAATCTTTCCGATGGACGAAGGCCACACATTTTTAGCACGTAGTATCTTGACAATGTGCTTCCCCACAGATCGTCAAACTCCCACGATCAGAGGTTGGGTAAGTTTATGGATCCCCAATCGCCTCAACACCGATACAAATTTCGTCACCTGTTGATCTCCTCTTAATCAAACAGTATGTCGTATTTCACCCTGACATCATACACCATGCGTCTTGCTTATCCAGTCAAACTCCACCCTCTCTATCTTCATCAGACGGTGGACAAGGTTTTACCCTGAACATAGTTGTATCACTACTCAATGGCCTATGCTAACCTCTCTTCTCTATGAGGCAGTCAATATTCATCTTGTTATGCAGCATTGAATGTTTCAAAGGGTGGTATATAGGTTGTTGGATTTGATAGTAGGGTGGATGTTGTTGGTTAAGCATAAGTGAGTCCAACAATTTATCAATGAAGTTAGTTCCATTATTTTGTTGTTGTAGGGAGTGAGAAAATTGATTCTTTCTATAGGAATAAGTATTTTTTATCAATATAAAACATAAATCAAATATAAAAAGAAGTATTGTGTTGATTAAATGAGAAGTGAAAACTTTGTTATAAAGGATTACACCCTAGTCAAGTCAATTCACTTTATGAATGTCAAAAACATTGAGATATACACTAAATTGAAATAAAATATAAAATCATAATATAACATAAAGTCAAAATGAATTTATCAATGTCTATGTATAATATATAATTAACCATTATTATTTTGATATTTACTTACCATTTATTAATGATCAATCTATTAACTACACCAAGCTTATCCCTAAATTTTACATATTTATCGACTCAAAATACTTAGTAAAAATGTGTACAGTTTGCTCCTCTATTGGACAATATTGAGCTCAATAGATCCACCATTTACAAGTTGTCTAATGGAATGACAATTTAATTAAACATGCTCGGTACAATTATGGAAAACGGGATTCATGTCTAGTTTGATCACCCCTTGATTGTTAGAGAAAAATAGTGTTGGCTTTGTTGTTTCATCTTCATGTTTGAAAGCATCCTCTTTGTTGATGTTTTTGTAGCAGCGGGAGGTATTCCCTCCTGGACAACTTTTCTTAGAGAAGAAAATTTCAAGAAGTCGAAGGAAGACCATTGAACAGTTAAAGAACACCCCAGAAGAGAAGTCGGCCCACAGAAAAATAATAAAGTGGAAATAGAATTTCCAGGAAGAGAAATCAGCCCACAGGAAAATAACAAAGGAAAAATAGAATTCCAGGAAGAGAAGTCAGCCCCAGTAAAGTGACGCCTTTCTCATTTGAACACACTTAGACAACTCTCTCACTCAAGAAAGGAAGGCGCAAGTTTGAGGCAAGAAAGGAAGGTGCAAGTAAAAGGCAAGGAAGGAAGACGCATCTACTACAGTTTCTAGGGTTTCTATCTTGGCAAATTCGCTAGAAGAAGACGAGTACTCTAGCACTCTCGCTAGGGTTGTTGCACATCATATTTCAGGGTTTTTCTTATGTTGCTTAGCTGTCTACCGTCGCTAGGGTTTGACAAGAAGAAGAGATAAGTTCTTGTTATCAGGGTTTCTTCATTACTGGTTTTTCTCTTGTGAATAGATCTTGTTCATGGTTGTATTGTATTACCAGAAATATTCTCTCTAAGAAAAGTTGGCTCGGTCTTTCCCCGAGTTTGGGGTTTTCCCAGGATAAATCTTTGTGTCTTCTTGTGATTGTCTATCTGCTTATAGATCTTGCTTATATTTTCAGTATATGGTTATTGAATTTTAAAAGAATATCAAAATACTCTGGTAAATCTATTGCTACTAAAAATTTGAGAAAAACTAACATGGTATTAGAGCAGGTTACCTTCGGAACAGTCTAATCACTAGAAGGAAGATTGTACTTTGTGATTTGTCGATGCACATAAAATTTGTCGTTGCACAGTTTTCTTTTGTCAAGCTCGTTGATCACTTATTACAAAGTTGTTGGGACTAAATCCACCACAGAGAAACTCGCCTAACCCTAGCACATATCCTAAAACCCTAGTGTTGACCTTTTAAGAAGGTTGAAATTTTGGGATTTTTCAGGCCTAGGATTTCTACTAGCGAAAATGATCACCAGTATGAGAGTTGAAGATAGGCTAGATGGAGCAGACAATTTCAGATCATGGAAACATAGAATACTTATCATTCTAGAAGAGAATGAGCTCTTGGATCATGTCAAGCAAGTTCTCCCATAACCAGAAGAGGAAGAGGCCAAGAAAAAGTATAAGAACAATGAGATCAAGGCCAAGAGGATATTGACAGATTCAATCAAGGACCACTTGATTCCTAATGTATCAAAATTGAAGACACCAAAGGATATGTTTGATGTCTTAACAAGACTATATGAAAGCAAGAATACAAGAAGGAAGATAACCCTAAGGCATCAACTCAGAAACGTGATGTTGAACAAGTCAGATACAGTTTCTACCTACTTCATAAGGATTTCTCAGATCAAGGATCAACTAGCAGCTATTGGAGATTCAATGGATGATGTGGAGCTTGTGACTACAACTCTAAATGGCTTTCCTTCTTCTCAGGATGCATTTGTTCCAGGAATTTGTGCAAGAAAGAAATTGCCTAAATTTGACAAGTTATCAACAGACTATGTCCAAGAAGAATCAAGATTGATATCCAAGTCGTAGAAGACCAATGATTAAGAGAACCAAGCTCTTGTTTCTCATGTGAAGAAAAGGAAAGAAAGAAGAAACAACAGCCTGAATAAAAATAGAAGATTGGTTCCAATTCACGATAAGGATGTATCTAATATTAGATGTTTCAACTATCAGAAATTGGGACACTTTGCTTACCAGTGTACTCAAGGGAAAGGAAAGAGAAAACATCATGCACATGAGGCAGATATGGAGGAGTCTACATCTCAGAAGAATAATAGGGAAACAAAAGATGAAGAGTATGTCTTTGTCTCATCTCTCACAGGTACCATCACTCAAGGAAGTGATATTTGGCTAGTGGACAGTGGTGCTTCCAAGCACATGACCGGGTTCTGAAATTCTCTTACAAATTTGACAGAAAAGAGTCCATCCCTTCAGGTGGAACTTGGAGATGACTCCAAGCATGCAATAAAAGGAGTAGGAGAAGCCTCCTACCAACTTGATTTAGGTAACTCTATTTCAATAAACGATGTATTTCTTGTACAAGGTTTGAAGAAGAATCTTTTTTCTATCTTTGCTTTAGAATATCAAGACTTCAAAGTAGCTTTTGTTGATTGCCAAGTCCTTCTATGGCCTAAGGGTTCGAGTATAGATTAATCTATTGTGATTGGTGTTCGAGAGGGAAGATTGTATAAATTAAAGGGACACCCAGAACAAGCCCTTGTACACAACAGTATTAGATCTAGTGAGCTATGGCACCGAATACTTTCTCACCTCAACTACATATCCTTGCCAGTTTTGAGCAAGGTGGTGACAGGTCTACCAGATATGCAGGTGGAGCATGATGGAGTATGCAAAGGATGCACACTTGGAAAGAATTCCAAGGGAAGTTTTCTAAGTAGTGACAATAGATCCAAGGGGATCTTGGACATCATACATTCAGATGTATGTGGACAAATGATGGTACCATCTCTAGGTAAATTTTTATATTATGTCACTTTTATTGATGATTTCTCACGCAAAACATGGATATATTTCTTGAAAGCAAAAGATGAAGTTTTCAACAAGTTTCAATAATTCAAGGCTTTAGTAGAAAATATCTCTGGAAGAAAGATTAAAATTTTAAGGTCATATAATGGAGGTGAATACGCCTTAAATGAGTTCAAGGACTTGCGAGAAGCAGGGATTAAGAGGGAGCTAACAACTCCCTACAACCCTCAACAATATGGGGTTGCAAAGAGAAAGAACAGATCAATCATAGAAGCAGCTAAAGCAATCATCCATGACCAGAAATTACCCATGCATATATGGGTAGAAGCATCCAGTACAATTGTATATGTCTAGAACGGAAGTCCTCATAAAATATTGGGGAACAAGACACCAGAAGAAGCATTCACCGGAAAGAAACCAAAATGCAGTCACTTGAGGATATTTGGATACCCAGTATACATACATGTTCCCAAGGAAAAGAGAACGAAGCTAGAGCCTTCGGGAAAGAAGGGCACCTTCGTTGGATACAATGAGACTTCGAAGGATTATAGAATATACATCCCCAGATAGAGACAGATTGATATTAGCATGAATGTCACCTTTGATGAAGAAGCAGCCTTCAGGAAATATAGAGACTATCACATGGATGGGGATGTCGAGAAGAAAGAGGCTCCAAGGGATGCAATGATGATTGACTCTACTCTAGTAGGACATATCCTAGAAGATCATAATGAAATAGTAGAGCCAGAGATACCGGTAGATCCACACAGAGAGGTTATGTTACCAAGAAAATACCAGCATGGCTCTGAAACACTTTGCAGGAAGCAGAAAAGCATGCAGCTCTCGCTGGCTCTTTCAAAAAGAGCAAGAAACCACGCAAGTTTTCTATCTATTTGGTGTTGATGAGTAAGATCATTGATTCATAACCTTCCACTTATGAGGAAGTTGCAAAGAAGAAAGTGTGGAAGGATGCTATGATATAATAATACCAATCCATATGAAGAATGATATGTGGGAAGTGGTTCTGAGACCAGAAGGGAAGTCAGTGGTGACTTCCAAGTGGATCTACAAGAGCAAGAATGTTGCAGATAGCAGCATAGAAAAGTACAAAGCTAGATTTGTGGCTAGAGTATTCTCCCAAAAAGAGGGAGAAGATTATGACAAGACTTTTTCTTCAGTAGCCAAGTACATTTTTATTGGATATATTATCTTTATTTCTTATGTTATGGGTTGGAAATTGTACCAAATGGATGTCAAGACTTCTTTCTTGAATGGTGTAATTGAATAAGAAGTGTACATAGAGAAGCCACAAGGTTTTTTTATCCATGGGAAGGAGTCCCATGTCTGTAAACTAAAGAAACCTTTGTACGGTCTTAAGTAGGAACCTATGGTATGGTATGCCAGAATAGACAGTTATTTGATGAGCTTGGGGTTTACCAAGAGTGATGCAGATCCCAAACTTTACTACAAGGTTGAAGGTGGTTTCCCCTTGATATTAGTACTATATGTGGATGACATGTTTCTTACAAGGGATGAGAAGCTCATAGATGGGTGCAAGAGGGAGATCACTTCAAAGTTTGAAATGAAGGATCTAGGTTTGATGCACTATTTATTGGTATTAGAGGTGTGGGAGAGACCAGATGAGATCTTCCTTAGCCAAGGAAAGTATACAGTTGAGATCCTGTAGAGATTCGGGGTGATGGACTGCAATTCCATGGCCACACCTATGGTTGTGAATATGAAGCTCTTGAGTGATTCTTCTTCAGATTTGGTTGATCCCACGATGTACAAACAATTGATCAAATCCTTGATGTACTTGGTTAACACCAAGCCGGATATATGCTTTGCAGTGAACACATTGAGTCAATACATGGTTGATCCTAGACATGTACATTTGGTAGCAGCAAAGCATGTATTGAGGTACCTTCATGGTACGGTTGGATATGGACTCAGATGTGTCTCGGACAGTGATGTAAAGTTGCAAGGTTATACGGACTTTGATTGGGCAGGGAGTGTAGTGGATAGGAAAAGCAAATTAGGATGTTTCTTCAATTTGGGATCATGTATGATCTCATGGTTGAGCAGAAAACAAATGTCAGTGGCACTCAGTCCAACAGAGGCAGAATACATAGCAGCCAGCATTGCAAGTCGTGAAGCAGCGTGGCTTTGGAAGTTTCTTATAGGGTTATTTGATATAGATTTGGAGCCAACTTTGATATACTATGATAATCAAAGTTGTGTGAAGCTTTCAAATAATCCAGTCTTTCGTGACAAGTCAAAGCACATAGATATCAAATACCATTTCATCTGTGACATGGTGCAGAAAGGAGCAGTAGATATTCAGTACATATACATAGATGAGAAGATAGAAGACATTCTCACCAAGCCTCTGTATAGAGTGAAGTATGAGTACTTCAAAGACAAGCTTAGCGTGATGCAGAATGTCTACCCTCGTTGAGAGGGAGTTGTGATGTTTCTCCTACATTAGGCAGATACTCTCCCTTTGGTCAAGGGTGTCCCAGATCAGTCATGTGAAGTGACTGAGGGAGTAATGAGTAGCCTGGTACAAGTCTTTCCTATTCCATGTGAAGTGGCTAGGTGTGATTGGGACTTGTAGCGTGGTATTGCTTACGAATGTGAAGTGGCTAGGTGTGATTGGGACCATGGTGTAGCCTCGTCTAAGCCATGTGAAGTGGCTAGGTGTGAATGGGGATATGGTGATAGTCTTGCCCATACCATGTGAAGTGGATGGGTGTGATTGGGACTACTAGGAGAGGAGAAACATCATAGATACTTGTAGCATAGTCTTGATACTATGGTGGTAGTCTTGCCCATGCCATGTGAATTGGATGGGTGTGATTGGGACTACTAGAGAAGAACATCATGGAAGAATACCTCCCTCACTAAGAGGGAGTGTTGATGTTTTTGTAGCAGCAAGAGGTATTCCCTCCTAGACAACTTTTCTTATAGAAGAATATTCCAAGAATTCAAAGGAAGACCATTGAACAGTTGAAGAACACCCTGAAAGAGAAGTCAGCCTACAGAAAAATAATAAAGTAGAAATAGAATTTCCAGGAAGGGAAGTCGGCCCACATGAAAATAATAAAGGAAAAATAGAATTCCAAGATAAGTTGACCCCAATAAAGTTACTTGAAGACTATAAATAAAGGTGGCGCTTTGCTCATTTGAACACACTCACACAACTCTCTCACTCAGGAAAGGAAGGCACAAGTCTGAGGCAATAAATGAAGGTGCAAGTCTGAGGCAAGGAAGGAAGATGCAACTACTGCATTTTCTAGGGTTTTTGTCTTCAGAAGTTTGTTAGAAGAAGATAAGTACTCTAGCACTCTCGCTAGGGCTGTTGCACATCATATTTCAGGGTTTTGCTTATGTTGCTTAGCTGTCTACCGTCGCTAGGATTTGACAAGAAGAAGAGATAAGTTCTTGCTATTAGGGTTTCTTCATTATTGGTTTTGTTCTTTTGAATAGAGCTTGTTCATGGTTGTATTGTATTACCAGAAAGATTCTCTCTAAGAAAAGTTGGCTCGGTTTTTCCCCGAGTTTGGGGTTTTCCCAAGATAAATCTTTGTGTCTTCTTATGCTTTTCTATATGCTTCTAGATATTTCTTATATTTTCAGTATATGGTTATTGAATGTTAAAAGAAGATCAAAATACTCTGGTAAATACATCGCTACTGAAAATTTAAGAAAATATAACACTCTTGAGCCAAACTGCCTCACATGATTTTCAATGCACCTCAATATTTTGCTTCAATGGATGAAAGGTATACCACATGTTGTGTCTTGTTGGTCCATGTGACTAACCCATGCCAAGGTTGAAAACATATCCATAGGTGGATTTTCTAACATCCACAAATCCTACCCAATTCAAATCTATATACCCACACAGCCTAGGGTATTTCCCTTTGTTGTACAGAATGACAAAGTCATGTGTCATTTCATATATCTCGGCACCCTCTTTGTTGCAGTCCAATGTTCTACTTTTGACATTGGCATAAATCTAGAGATGAATCTCACAACATAGTTGAACATTTTAGGTCTAATAGTTTTAAGGTATGTTAAGATCCCCACTAGTTTCCTATACTTTTGACTCATTCACTTCCTTAAAATCAATCTTGGTTGAAATATTTATCCCTTCCACCATAGGTATAGAAGAGATTTGCAGTTTGTCATTCTGAACATATCGAGAAAACTTCTAGCATGTTTTATTTGTGAGACAAAAATGCTACCAACTATTTTCCAAATTAGGCTCATACGTAGTGTTGTAGGAGGCCTAGATAGGTGATGTCAAAATATTTACTCATATTAGACTTGATGTGTTCTATCTAGCACTTGCCTCACTACCTATAATAATGATGTCATCTACATATATGACTAGTGGGATGATATCATTACATATGTTTTTGACATACACGTGATTCTAAAGGATGTTACCAAAGCCCATGTTCATCCAAGTACCTATGAATTTTAATGTGTAAGGTACCACGTCTATTATATTAGCAGAAAAGAGAAATAATGCAGAGAATATCACTATAATAGCAACAGAATATGAAAATATTGCAGATATAACAGTGGAAGAACAAATTATATGGAACCACGACACCAGAATTATACATTTATTGATAGGAAACAATGTTCACTTGCCTCTTCGAGGGGGAAACCTACTGAAGAGCAGAGCTCTATTACAATAATTATTCAAAACAAAACTTCTCATACCCTCTACTCCTATTTATACTAAATCTATCTATCCAAAAGAACAATCTAGAGGAAGATCCTTCTAGAAGCAGAATCTTCTATTAGGTCTTCTTACATTTGACTTATTATTCCTTATTGCTAGGCCTTATTGATATTGGTCTTTATTACATGTAAATATATTATTCTACCTATGTGAGTGGTTAGGGAGTTTAGGTCCCTAACATGTCATCCCCCTTAAAAACAGCCTTGTCCTCAAGGCTTGAGATGAGGAAATTGTTGCAGAATGGTAGTTGGTTCCCAAGTGGCATCTGTTGGAGTTGTATCTTTCCACTGGACTAACACTTCCTTGATGGTGCGCAAACGCAGACGATGTTCACGTTGATCCAAAATTTCTTGTGGTTGCAACCAAATGGAGCCTTCTTCATCCAACTCGGTAAGGATGGTTTGAGTTTGGCACTTAGGTCCAATCACCTTCTTTAAGAAGGAGACAAAAAAAATAGGATGGAGCTTAGAATAACTAGGAAAAGATAACTGATAGGCCACCTATCCCACACGCTTGAGAACGGTATAAGGACCAGAAAATTTGGGCGCCAGTTTCTGACAATGATCATCCTTGAGTGAAGTTTTCTTACAAGGTTGCAACTGAAGAAACACATGGTCTCCTTCAGGAAATTGATGTTCAGAGTGACCTTGGTATGCATTTTTCTTCATGTGATTCTGGGCCATGACCAAATTCTCTTTGAGGGTGCGGAAAATATCCTCTCGAGCTATAAGTGTTTGGTCAACCGCCTGAACCTTTGAGACACCTAGAAGGTATGAGAGAACTGAAGGTGGATTTTGTCCATATACTGCTTCAAAGGGATTCATGCGGGTAGTTGTATGGTAAGAAGTGTTGTACCACCATTCAGCGAGTGGTAACCATTGAGCCCATTGATTTTTCCTTTCAGATGCAAAACACCTCAAATATGTTTCCAAACACTTGTTGACAACTTCAATTTGACCATCAGTCTAGGGATGATAAGTTGTGCTAAGATGCAATTGGGTACCCTGTAGCCTGAATAGTTCTTGTCAAAAATTGTTGGTGAAAGGGGGCTCTCGATCGGAAACAATAGAATGAGGCATGTCATGAAGCTTAAAGACATGATCCATGAAAATTTGATCCAAATTGGAGGCGGTAAATGGGTGGTGATGAGCACAGAAATGAGCATACTTGGAAAGAAAATCAACGACCACCATGATGACTGACTTATTTCCTGATTTAGGTAATCCCACAATAAAATCCATAGAGATATCCCTCCAAATAGCAGGTGGAATCGAAATCGGTTGTAGTGTGTCGGGAGATTTGATTGTTTCTCCCTTGTGGCGTTGACAAACATCACATTCTACCACAAAATTGTGAATGTCCTGTTTCACACCATCCTAGAAAAAAGAACGTTTGACCCGGTCATAGGTTTTGGTAAACCATGAGTGCCCAATTGTGGGTGTAGCATGAAGCTCATAAAGTACCGTGGATTTAAGTTGTGATTGTTTACTTAAATACAAATGGCCTTTGTAGAGAAGCTCATGATTGTGACAAGAGTACCCTGGGGAAACTAGATAATTGGTTTGCAATTGTTGGATCAAATGCAACATTTTGCGATCTTGTATCCATTCCTGGCGAATAACTTGGAGCCAATCTGGTACAATGAAGGAGAGGGGAAAAAGTGACCCTTCATCTTAAAATTTTATTGAAAGTGCATCAACGACCACATTGTCTTTGCCTTTCTTGTAAATGATATCGTAATCATATCCAAAGAGCTTAGTCACCCATTTTTGTTGCTCCGGGGAGAAAGGGCATTGTTGCATAAAATACTTGAGGCTTTGATGATATGTCTTAATTTGGGATTGTTGCCCCAATAGATAAGGGTGCCAGAGATCCACTGCATGCAAAATATCCAACATTTCATTTTCATAGATTGATTGGCCCAATTGTCACTCTGGCATTTGTTTGTTGGTAAAGGCCACTGGTCAACCATCTTGCATAAGGACTGCTCCAATTCCTCTCTCGGAAGCATCACATTCCAAGACAAAGGTCTTTATGAAATCAGGAAGGGCCAGGACTGGAGTGGTGCACATGGTCGCCTTCAAGGCTTGAAATGCCTGATCAACTACGGGAGTCCAAGTGAAAGAATTATTTTTAAGGAGAGAAGTGAGAGGTGTCGCAATCTTTCCATAATTCTTAACAAAATTGCGATAATAGCTTGTTAAACCCAAAAATCCATGCAATATTTTGAGAGTCTTTGGACGAGGCCAATCCTGCATAGCTTCAATCTTCTTAGGATCCACCCTGACACTTGCCTTTCCAACAATATGACTCAATTACTCGTCTTTCGAGGCTCCAAAAGCACATTTAGATTGTTTGAGGAAAAGTTGGTGCTGAGAGAGTAGATGTAGAAATCGATCCACATGAGCAAGATGGGTTGTCCAGGTCTTACTATAGATGAGGATATCATCAAATAAAACTAAGACAAAATTACAGAGAAAATGATGGAAGACATGATTCACGAGTCTTTGGAAAGTGGGAGGAGCATTACACAAGCCAAAGGGCATGACCAAAAACTCATAGTGGCCTTCATGAGTTCAAAATGCAGTCTTAGGGATGTCTGCCTCATTCATATGTATCTGGTGGTAGCCAGAATGAAGATCAAGTTTAGTAAAGAATTGGGCACCACTCAATTCATCCAAGAGGTCATCAATGACAGGAATGGGAATTTTGTCTTTGATGAAGAGGGAAAATGAAAAGGGGCAAGTGGGACCACAAAGAAAATGGGTTATTGGTGAAGGGTATCATGACAATCAAGGCGACGAGGGGAATCCAATGGGGTAAGGCCCAAATAAGTGTGTCCCCAGAGGCAGTGCAACATCCATGGGGCCCAATGGTTGGAATCCCAACCCCACCTGAAAGGGGTTGTGGCCAGTTGAGCTATGCAGGGCTCGGTTGTAGCTATGATGGACATAGAGAAGACTCTTATCCCAGGTGTCGGGGTGTTTTGTATTGTACATGTGCAGGATATGTACGACCATCTGATTGACGACCTTAGTTTGGCCATCAATCTGGGGGTGGAAGGCAGTGCATTTGGTGAGCTTGGTATCTAGCAGTAACCAGAGGCTCGACTAGAATGAGTTGAGGAACCGACTATCACGGTCTGAGATAATGGTTTTTGGGATCCCAAAATGTACCCATACTCATTCAAAGAAGAGCTTGGCAATGGCTTCTGCTATGATGTTCTTCTTGTAGGCGGCTAGAATCGTCATCTTGGAAAAGCGATCAACAACCACAAAAACACAATCATTTCCCCTCTTGGTGGACTGGGGGGGCGACATGTAATCCATTGAGACAAATTCCCATGACATGTTAGGAGTAGGCAGAGGGGTGTATAGGCCATGTTTCTTAGTGGTCAGTTTGGAAATAGCGCAGGCGGTGCAGGACCTGATATACTTGTCGACATCATGTTGAAGTTTCGGCCAGTAGAAATGTTTTTGCAGCACTGTCACTATCTTTTTGATGCCAAAGTTTCTTTCCAATCGACTATAGTGAGCTTCCCAAATCAGCTTCATGCACTCGCTTGATGGAATGCAGAGATGGCCCAGATGGCACAACAGCCCATTCGATGGAAATTAGCGACCACTAAGTTAGTGCCCAACATTTGGTAGATGGTGGAAAAGTCAGGGTTTGTCTCGTAGAGGTGGGACCATCTGGAGGTCTCGTGGTCGCAAGAGTCTAGCACCGTGGTGAGTGCCTCGACTGGAGGTCGGATGAGGCAGTCAGAAACTCGGTTGGTACTTCCTATTTTATACTTGATGTTGAGGTGGAACTGCTATAATTATGTTGACCACTTCTGATGGTGGTCATTTTGCAATTTTCCTTGGGTCTGCATGAATTGTGGTGGTTTGTGATCAGTGTGGATGATTGTCTTCTTCTCAAGAATGTGATGTCTCCACTGGCGACAGGCTTTCACAATGGAATACATTTTTTGTCATAATTAGGGTACTTACGGACAGCATCTGATAGTGTCTCACTGTGATATGCCACGGGGTGGTCGTGTTGAGTGAGAATGGCACCCACGGCATAGTTTGAAGAATATGTCTCGATCTCAAAGGAATGTTGCAGGTCTGGTAATGAATGTATCAGGGATGAGCACAAACGCTTCTTCAAATCATCGAAGGCTTGTTGTTGGGACATGCCCCACACAAATTTTTCCTTACCGCCACCCCTGGTTACTTAGATGAGGGCCCATGCAATATGAGATAATCCCAGCACAAACCTGCAATAGAAATTGGTGAGGCCCAAGAAGCTCTGAAGTGCAATGAGTGTGGTTGGGGCTGGCTAGTCACGGATGACTTGGATCTTGGTTGGATCCACATGCACACAATATTGATCAACGATGTATCCTAAGTAATGGACCATGTCCATGTCGAAGGATCATTTTTCCAATTTTGCATATAGTTTGTGTTGTCGCAGGGTGTGCAGAACCTGTTGAACATGTTGCAAGTGTTCCGCCCAAGTCTTGATGTAGATGAGGATGTCATCTAGATACACCACTACAAAAGTATTGGTGAAAGGACGTAGAATATCATCCATGATCCTCATAAAATTTGTTGGAGCATTTGTCAAACCAAAGGGCATGACCAGCCATTCAAAATGACCTTCTTTTGACTTGAAGGCAATCTTCCATACATTTGTCTGTTATATTGGGACCTGGTGGTAGTCA
>JZKD02S1677150.1:111454-122651 GCA_000966675.3 Picea glauca | reverse complement strand
GAATATACAGTCTACTTCACAAGAATGTGTATCAACTAGTTTAACAAGAAGACAATGACAAAGTACACTGGTGAATTATTCAATCACAACAGTAAGTGATTCTCTTTGAGGTCGAGACCCTAGATAAGGAGAGTAAGAAGGCCTTGTATATTGAGAATAAACATGTCTGAAACCCGTTGATGGAACCAACTCTTCTAAATCAAAAGGGAGAAAGACTTGAGGAGGAAAGGGAGACGGAAGGGAAAGAAGAAATTTCCCAATGCCATAAAAAAAAAAAAAAATCACATTGTAAACATTCTAAGAAGGATGGTCATGACAAGGACCACTATTGAACATTGCATCTCGAACTTATACCCAAAAGTCAAAGTAGAAAGAAATTCTTGAAAATTTACAAAGTAGAAGGAAAAGAGATAGAAAGAGCATTAGATATTGATGACAAAGGTTTTTGATGGATCAGTCGAAGATTGCTAACGTCAAAAAGAGTAACATTGCTAAGAAGAAGACCCCAATGGAGAGAGCGAGCCGATTTTTGTTTTTGAACACCAGTCCTTAGTTACAATGAGGGAAAGGTTGTTCCATGTAAAGATGCAAATCAAGGAGACCAGACAAAGTCGGAAGGAGGAGTTGATATCACAATGGACTAGAAGGAAGACTTCAGTTGACTTTTGTGCAAGTATGAGGTAATTTTTGCAAAACCAAAGGGGTTGCCACCTACAAGGCCAATTATGCATGAGATTCAACTACCACCATTACCAAATCTTGGTCTATATAGAACTTCTCTTATGGAAAGTGATGAGATTAAGAGGCAGATACAAGAATTGATCGTGTTAGCTTCGAAGAAGAATGGGACTTGGCGAATGTGTGTCGACTTTAGGGACTCAATAAAATTACCATCAAGAATGATTACAAATTAACCATTGCCAAGGATTGACGACTTGCTAGACTAATTGCAAGAAGCAAAGTATTTTCCAAGCTACACTTTAAGTTGGGGAATTAAGGAGGAAAACAATTGGAACACTATTTTTAAAATCAAGCAAGGGTTATTTGAATGGTTGGTAATGCAATTTGAACTTACTACCACATTAGCCACATTTATGAGGTTGATGAATGAAGTTCTTAGACCCTTCATTGAATAACTTTGAAGTTGTATTTTGGATGACATTTTAGTCTACAACAAGAATTGGGAGGAATGTTTAAGCCATTTGAGTCAAGTGCTTGAAACCCTCAAAGAAACGAAGTCGCAATTGAACATGAAGAAGTGTGATTTTGCTAGACATGTACTATACCTAGGATTCATGATTGGTGGAGATCAACTAAGAATTGACCCAACCTAAGTACAAACCATTCAAAATTGGCCCAGGAACATGAATCTCATAGAGGTAAGAAGTTTCGACGATGCTTGTCTATACTTGCAAAATTTTATTCACATCTCTCAGAAATTGATGCACCTTTACATCACTTGACAAGAGGAGGTAGTCTATCTCTTTGGACAAGAGAACAAGAAAAAATCTTTGACATCTTGAAGAAGAAGATTTGTGTAGCCACTATGTCAACCGCTTCCAAATCTGCACAAGCCTTTTGAGATTGAGGTTGATGCATTTGGTTATGCTATGGGTACAATATTCATGCAAGAGGGAATGATGATTGCATACCATTCAAAAGCATTCAATGGAGCAATGTCAGGACATCTTAAATACAACAAGGAGTTGTGGGATTTACATCGAGCAATGAAGCACTAGAGAGCTTACATTCTAGGAAAGGCATAATGAAGCACTAGAGAGCTTACATTCTAGGAAGGAGAAACGATCCATACCGACCACAAACTTTGAAGTTTTTGCAAATGCAAAGCAAGTTGTAGCAAGTAAGGCATACCAAGTGGAAGTCTCATCTGTAGCAATTTAACCTTATCACTAAATTCAAGGAGGAGGTTACTAATAAGATTGTTGATTTCTTATCTAGACCATCAAAGTTGGCAACAGTTCTCAAAACCAACATGTAGCTACAACATTTTCCATTTGGTGATGAACAGATTTGGTATGAAGAGAACAAAGGATTTCATCTAATTTTAGTGGAATTGCAACAGGGAGTGAAGAAGCTTGACTACCATTTAAAAGATGGCTTATTGTACAAATATCATAAGTTGTGTATATCGACTAGAGAATGTAGAACCATCTGGTTAAGAGAAGGCCATACTTCCAAAGTCGTTGGACATTTTGAAGCTAGAAAGACCTTTTTAAACTTACAAAGGTATGTGTATTAGCCAAATATGTTCACTGAGGTTGCTAAATTTATTCGAGCATGTTTGTTTTGTTGTACGTCGAAGCCTACCCAATAGGATATTATGTTTATATATTTCTTTGCATGTTAAATGTCGACCATTGGAGAGCATTTCAATGGGTTTCCTTGGAGGCCCATCAAAGATCGCACAAAGCCATGATTACCTATTTGTAATAGTCGGCAAGTTCAACGAGATGAACAATTGATTCCTTGGAAGAAGACAGTGAGTAGAGAGGAAGTAGTGAAGTTATTTTTCAAGAAGACGTGGGTGCATTTCGGATTTTCCTAAATCCATCATTCTCAACAGAGATAATAGATTTATAAGTCCATTTTGTACAGTGTTATAGGGTATGATGGATACTAAGTTGAAAATATTGAGATCACGGAAGAGAGAAGGATCGAATGGAACCACCAACAAACCCTAAATCAGCATGAACCATAATCATATCATAATGAGAAGAGAAGATGAACATATGAACAAGAGAAACAAATGAATCAATATGATAGATCATAAAAATGAGAACTTGAGTTGTGTATTTATACACAACCCAAATGAAGTGTCTCTTCAAGAGGGGGTTATGGGCCCACAAAACAAGGGGACACACCCCAAGAAGGTAACTAGGCCAACCTAGTCAAATATATAAAAAATACAATAAAGAAGGCGCTTAGCCAATAATGACCACATCTGAAAATTACCATCATTCCAACAGACAAGGACCACAACCTTTCATCCATAAATAAAAGTGATTAAGAAGACCATAGTTCATTTGTTGAGGAGGTGTTAATAGATATACCCCAACTATCATGGTTTTGGATAGAAATCCCAACAAGTGGATTAAGAACACAAAGGATTTTTTCAAAAAATAACAATAGTAGGAAGGTCTCATAGAACAGATATAATCCTCCTAACCAAGGATACAAAATGGATTCACGTGGCAATTCCCATTGAATGCATAAACAGATATAATCCTCCTAACCAAGGATACAAAATGGATTCACATGGTAGTTCCCATTAAATGCATAAAACTATCAATGTAAGATATATGAAGACAAAGAAATATAAGCTTAACAATAGAGACCAAGCCAAGCGATTTCCCACCTAGTTGAGAGGGTGCAAAGACTTGTTGGATCATTGACCTATTTGTCAAGGTAGCCTGAGGGCTAAAATGTTGGCAGGTAGCGCTTTTTTCTGGGTTGAGGCCTTCAAAGGCCCATTACCTTGCTCTTATGCATCACTTAGGTCCATCCTCCTTCAACATCATTGTTAACCCAAGGACCATTTTGAACTTCTGGGGTTTATGTGGGGGGGGGGTGGGGTCGCCAAATTGTCAACCTTATTCATTAATGGGCAATCCTAGAAACAGTGGTCGATACTTGTACACCGAAAATAAGTGTTTGAAAGGTTAATGTAGCGTATATGCTAAGGTTACAGTTAATTATTTATGTTCCTTTGACAAATTGACCTTAAGACACACTCGATGTTGAGGCTTAAGATTAAAAAATATATTAAGCAAATGACAAATAAATCCACCTATCAAGAGTCAAAGTGCATTCCAAGAAAAACCTAGCAACTCTACCCACATTAGGTGTGACAACTAGGTTGCCTAGTCAATCAAAAACCCTTCAAACAATGGGAGAAAACAACTAAGGTATTTTTGCATCTCCAAGAGCCCCTCCTAAGGACAGTCAAGACATTATCCTTCTCAGCAAATTGAAACAACAAAAATCCCTTGGTCAATTTGCAACTATGAACACAATGACACCCATGTGGCTACCCGAGTCCTTGACCAAATTTCTTATTGCACTCCAAGGTAGCACACACCCTGAAAATATCCCAACAATGTTTTCCTCCCTAAAGATAAGATAAGATAATTTTATTAATGTCCAACATATGACCGTAAATAGGTCCATGGGACAACTAAGTACATCAATAAGAGAATACAATGTGGGAACACAAAATGCCACTTCTAGAAAAACATGATAAAATCAAATCTATCCTATGTTGAGAAGATCTAAAGTCTAAAACCTAATAACATGGATCCGAGAAATAGAGAGATAATGCAACTACGTGCAAGTACTACGAAGAATGGAAGACCAAAGACAATGAATCTCCATGGGGGATGTCTTGCCTAGGGGCAATCAACATCCTTTGATGCTATCTCTCCTATCATCCAAGGCCGAAGGGAAGAAACTATCGATAGATGATTGATCGAAGGATCTAGGAGAGTAAGAAGAAATGGCATAAGGTATATCATGTTGTCTGGATGCATTACCCTGCAGCGAAGCCCTAGAAGAAGTATCTTGATTGTCGATGTGGCATGAGTTGTCATGGGATATGTGACAACATGTTCATAAGGGTCTCGTTGGTCGAGCACAAAGAACCTCCTAGGATCTCACAAATCCAACTATTGATGTAGTGCTATTGTCTATATACCTCTTGGTACCTCTATCTGCTAGAAGAATCGAGAAAAAATCTATAATCGTCCGGATGAGGTCTAGTTTGTTCTAGAGGGAGCGCAATCTAAATCCAAGGGCCTCCCTCATATACAATGTTAAGCATCTCTAGTCTAGGTAACAGAAAAATAAGAATAGAGAGTTCTAAGACTCCCCGAAAAGGAAAAAAAAATCCTCTAATCTCATAGTTGATGGGAAACCTGAAGATGAAGTGCTCCTCTATCTCGGTCTCATGAAGATGGTAGAGCTGGCAGATCCTATCACCTCAAGTGATGTGGTGGTCAATTTTTACTCAAAGACAAGGAGAGCCAACCCGAAACTACCCAAGTGGGATCCAAAGGGCATGCATCCAATGCCAAAGTGTGTAGGGAGGTCAAACAATAAAGCCATCTCTTAGCTCCAAAAATTGCTCTACATATAAGGCCATTTTGAGGCTTTAGCCCACTTGGTGGATCAACCCAAGTAACCTAAACAAATTATCTGATGATGTCCTCTCTAATGATCCTTTCATCTCCTATATGTTCGACAGCAATTAGTTGGGAGTGTCAAGAGGAATTTGAACAAAGGGAGGTGGTTGATCGAGATACCAATAGACTGAAGAAGATAAGTGACCTCTGCAAACCATCATCGAGCTTGACCAAACATATTGATAGTGGCTATGGCCTCTGAGGAGCAATCGGCGAGATAGGGGTAACAATTTATGCCAGTTGAAGAGCCCACAAAGTGTCAAGCTCAGTGCAAAAGGGAAACTGGTCAAAATATGGTTTCAATCCTGAAGGGGCGGGGGCACAAACTCTACTTGAATAATGGCTTGGGGAACAATCCTCTTCAATCTAATGATGCTATGAAGAATGGGAACCTAAATTATCTCTATTATGACCTAGTCCAACTCCAACAAATTAGGTCCCAAAACCTCCAAACCATAGAGAATTGTGGGTCTAATGAAGTTGTCCATGAGGTCCAACTTGGACTGAATGTCCTAGAAATTATTCTGAAAACTCTGGTGCTCAATAAGAGTGAGGGACCCATAGCCCTTGTTAATCTAAGGCTAGAGGGATTTTCTCAAACCAAATCTGGACCCTAAAAAATGAAAATTCAGGTAAGTGTAAGTGGTGGAGATCTCAACCTCCACCCCTTGCAAATCGAAATGGAACTCAAATAAGACATGTTTCGACTAGTTGAAGATCATGACCTTGGTTTTGCCAAGGTTAACTGTCAACCAACAAAGATCACAAAAGTTGGACAAGGCATTAAGTTGTCTCTATAACCCCTCGAAGGAGGACAAGAGGACCACGTCATTTGCAAAAAGGAGAATGGAGATCAAAACCTAGTGAGGAGGGCACCCATCTCCCATATGTATATGTGCTTGGAGAAAAGACTTCAACTTCTCAATTTAAATCCCAAACAATATAGGTGAAAGAGGGCAACCCTAATTCACCCCAATGGTGCTCCGAATTAAGTCTGAAACTCTGTGAGCTATGCAGAGTTGACCAAGGACAAACTCATAAAGTCTCATGACAGTCATGATAAGAATGTATGAATTACCAATGTCCCTAAGCCTTCAGAACAGGGCCTCTCTTGGGATTGAGTCAAATGCCTTTCAAAAGTCAACAAAGCAACAAAAGACTTTCGAAGAGTGGTGTCTCACCTCCTTAAAGATGGCCCTAAGTGTAAGGATATGATTAATGGTCTAGTACTCCAACTTGAAACCTGCCTGGCCCCTAGCCCGAAGATGTTTCCTCTCAAGCTCCCTAGATGACTAGAGGTGGAGCACAGTTGCATACAACTTAGAGAAAGTGTGGCTTGTTACCTCCCCATGCCTAGGGGTAACTGGAGGAGATCATGTCTCAAGGCCCGCAAAGGAGAACATGATCTACGCCAGGATGATGATCAGCGTGTCCACTGATGGCAGCCCAACAACCCCCCTTATTTGCCTCCTAACACAAATCAACCAATGCTCATCACATTCAAGCAAATCAGACTATGGGAGATGGTAACCTATTGTCACCATGAGGTATGTTAGTCCTTTCATGCAAAGTGGTGTGCTTAATTTGTCGGGCATGTGGATGAGAATCTTTGGTTGAAGTTGGATAATAGATCACTGGTTTGGGAAATTGTGTTAGTTGTCTTGTTTGACCTTGGTGGTCAGCTTCTATGCCCTAGTCCCGTGATGTCACCACCGAGGAAAAAGGGGTAATACTAGGGGGCCCTCCCAAGGTTAACGTTCTGCTCCCAACCATACTTAACACCTTCCATCTTAAAGCCTTTCATATATCTTAAAACTTCGGCTATGGACCATTCTCTCATGAGAAGAGGGGTTGAAGGCCTAGAGGTTGTTTTGCAGCTACTATAAAAGAATAAGAAGATGATGATAGAAAAGAAAGTGAACATAGAAAAGCATGAACACCAAAAGTCGATCCAACTTGAGCTCTACTCTTTCAATGCTCGCCCCAGTCCCAAAAAGTAATGTTATAGCCTGAAACCCTATACAAAATGGGACCCACAAATTTGCAAATATAAATGAAAGCATGGACTAGGAAAAGGCAAAAAGGGGTTTGGTAAAAAGGTAGCACGCAAATATGGGGTAACTCAAGAGCAAGCGCACCCTTCACAAAGGCGCTCATAGAGATGGATTAACACCATAAGCCATGCAGTAAGCCCTAAACCATATCATTTTCACTCTTACTCTTGGTGAGTTTTTACTTTCCCTTGCCACTCTCGGGACCTATCCCTCTACTTGGGTTATTTTATTTCTTGTCTAGGTGGCACACCTAATAGGGTTGGATGAAGACCCTCCCATACTTAAACTTGGTAACTCACATGGGGTCCTGGGTTGGTGTGATGCTTGAAGGGGATACTGAGGTGAACTATCTTACATGGCTTATATCTTAAGTTGCAGCTTACTTTGTATGTTTTAAGAACTAATGTTTCTTCTGAACTTTGGCTAACCATGTTTTATAATTTGGCTTGTTTTGGATGGCCCTGACATGGTTCTTGATGGACGTCCTGGGCTTGTACCCAGGACATTGTGCCTTCATTGTAGGACTTTGGCACGTGTTATGGAAAGCAATGGGTCATCTAGTGACTCACCACCCTCAAACAGTGGCTCTCACATTCTCAGAACCTTGGACAATGGACAGATAGGCTTGGTTTGAGCAGTTCTGGTCATTATGCCACACATATGGACTGAAAGCCCACAAGTTGGGCAAAGCACCCCAGGGCTTTTGTGCACAAAGGATAGAGGACGTTCCAACAGTGGGCCTTTGTACATCACTCAAAGATATCATTGCAACTCTCTCAGCCCTGGACGTGGCCTTTGGAGGCCCTTGGCGTCACCCTCTAGCCTTTGACGTCATCTTCTTGGCTAGGGTTTGGTGGATGGTTTGGTTCTGAAGATCATTGGCAAGGCTTGGGGTAAGTACACACATCACTTCACACTCATTCACCCTTGGAGGATGCCACTTGGCCTTTGGAGGCATGATGTCACCCTTTTAGGGTTTCATTGATGTATATTTTTATTTTGGCATTACGTTAAGGCAAATTAAGGGGCCAACCCCACTCATATTTTATTGTTGACAAATTATGTGCACAAATCATGTTAGGGTTGTCTCGTATAAAAAGGAAAACTCTATTTTCATTTTGGATCATCACAACTCTCACTTGAGAGACTTTACTTCTGAAATTTTCACCCTAAGGGTCATTAGCTATCTCTTTCTCATGTGCTATGCTTGGAAGGTCACTTATGGATGTTTTTTGCTGATTTTGGATGGGAATTTTTGCAATTAGGGTTTTATCTCTTGGTTTCTTGGATCAAGTGAATTTTTTGCAATTTATTCTCATGCTATTAATGTTTCATGGTAAATTTACTATTTTATGCTAGACGTCTTGCTTGGTGAAACTCTAAGAGAGGAACATAAGTGCTTCTTCCTCTCACAAAGTGATTTTTGTCCAAAATTTGTGAAAGTATCCTTGTTAGGGCTAGAACCCTAAAGCCCTAAAGTGCTAGCACTTCAGGATTTTATCCCTAGACTCTTGATCTTTGACCTAATTGAAGCTACAAGATGGGAGGAACGATTTCTAGGGCCCAAATGTGCTTTCACCCTAAAAGTCCTTCTCTTCGAGATTCAAAGCCTAAGGCCCAAATGTGCTTGCACCTTAGGGTTTGAATCCTACCTCTTGGTTGCAATTAGATCAATCTTCAAGCTTAGTTGCATTTGTTTTTATAAGACACCATAACCCAATAAAGACACTAATCTAAGAAGTAGCTCTCTTTGTGAATTGGTTAACAAACTCACTCTCTCAACTCTCTCAAGCTCTCTACTAATTTTGCTAACCATAACATTGGCAAACTCAGTAATTTTCTTGCTTCTGTTAAAAAGTTTGCTACAGCCACCTGAAAACACTCTAATTTGTTGCATACACTCTTGTAAAACTGGCCTAACTCATTCAGAAATTGCATCTAACAATTGGATAATATTCTAGTGGGATGTATGCTAAGTTTTCATGATCAATTGTTGCATTTTTTAGCATTAACTGTTGTTTCTGTTACAAAGCATTTACTGCTGTTATACAATAGTTTATTGCTGCAAATTTGTATCAGCTATTGCAACTTATCTTGTCTAGTGTCATAAGAGGTTATTTTTGCATAATTCAGCTTGGAAATTGTTACATATATGCTGCAAAGTGTTCATGTTCCGGGCAGGTACTCAAACAACGTCACACCTCTTATCTTTCCTTGACTTAGACCAATCTTTCGGTGATCAAGAGAGGGGGCGGTAGGCTTGGCTACAATACTTGCTATTTGATCCCTTGAAGTCACCAGGGAAACCTCCCTTGTGGTGGACCTCTTCCATCACTAAAACAAGGGAAGTTCTTACTAAGGTGACAGTGGTAGGTTCTTCCATAGTTACGCAAGATTTGGGGTCTTGTGTTGGGCTTTGCATAAGTACAAATCCTGTGATAACATGGCCCACTATGACTGTCCAATAACTGTTCAGATCGAAGCTGGATCCCGATTTGTAGATTGGGTGGATAGTGTGATGGGACCAAGATTGCAGAAATCTCGAGCAAACCACATGGTTAAACAAGTTAGTGATATAATCAACAAGTGTTGGTCTACCATGTTTGAAAAGCTCAGCTTGGAATCCCTCCTTATTTGCCATCCTACTGGAGTTCATCTCCCAAATGGCCTCTGAGATGTCCCTGTAAAAGAACAGGTAGCAAGGTGTCATAGAGGGGAAGGTGATTAGGACGGAAGGATGCCCAAGAACATCATAGAGGGCAATTGTGTGGGTGAACATGTAATGGGGATCAAGATCTAAGGGGAGGATGAAGCAATGGGGAAGACAGTGTGCCAGGAGAAAGGAGGACTGCACAATTCACATATCTAGGAGACGAAGAGATGTTTCCTGCGGCACAAAAGACCGTGATAAGATTTGCTAAGTATGGGGTAGGAGAAGGGGTTATGGAGAAGAACGTAACGGAGCATAATAATTCACAAAAATATCAACAGGAATTTCATTGGTATCAAAGTTGAAGTTACCTCGTGATAGACATTTGAAACAAATTTAAGAGGATCATTCAGAGGTAACATCTTTGTTGTTGTCAGTGCCCTTTGCAACATCTGAAATAACTAGTGCATTTTCAAGTTGTGGGTCCACCATAATACCATTACTAACACCCCTCAGCCATGCAACAAAAGCTTATGACCTGTTAGAATTAGCACAGCAAAGCAGAACAGAAGTGTCTTTTTATTTTTTTTCAGTTAGGATAGCAACTAGATCTGATATTCGGAAAACAAGTCTACCCTATTTAAAAGGAGAAAACACACATGTGTGTGCCCAGATCTAAATAGTTTAGAACAGATCTAGAATAAACATTATATCTGATCTTCAATGCTGGAATGAAACTTGTACAGATCTACAGATCTAAACTAAAACTGATCATGAACAGTAAACCAAACTTTAGAAACAAGAAGTATGTACCAAACTCAATATACAGTTCAGATCTGATGAAACTCAATGCAAAAACTCAAAGCAAAGTTCAGATCTAATAAAACCAATAGATAACTTACCTTGCCCTGTAGACTTACCTCTGAAGAGGTCACAACCACTCACAGAGATGCTAACCATTTGTAATTATGCTCAGGCAAAGTCCAGCTCATAGATCCACCATATAGGTTGGATCTCTTGCCTGGAAATGAAGAAACTTTCTTGCCACCAAAGGGTCACAAAGACTTCCCACAATCAAACCCTCACACAAACAGTGGGCAAAATATGCAAACCCTCACACACAAATGTTATGGAAAAACCCCTTACATAAGAAGGCCAAAAACTAAAGAAAAAGGTCACAATCTGAATACAAGGGTAAACACCCCACAGCAGAGAGGGAGGACGGCACACATGGTCACATTACAGCAGTCATTTGAAAGGGTGCCGTACCACAGTCACCTCACAGCAACAATCTG
>JZKD02S1677150.1:93636-111404 GCA_000966675.3 Picea glauca | reverse complement strand
CACCAAGGTACAAGACCAAGGATCAACCCATGCCCCAGGCATGGGTACCCTGGACTTTTCCAGGGGCCCTAGACATATCTAGGGGCTTTTAGCTGCTTGGTCCTAGACCAAGAACTCCAGTCATCTACTGGGGGCCCTCTTAGGGGTCTTTTGCCATGGCACTGACTGTTTGGTCCTAGACCAAATCCCCAAGGGTGCACTGGGGGCCCTAGATCTCAGCTAGGGTCTTAGCCATCCTCCCAGAGAATGGCTCTTGCAGCTGCTTTAAATTTAACACGACCTAACAAGGTCAGCAATCAATATGCAAAGATTGGAGTATAGACTAGGCAAGGATGAAAGATCGCAACCCTTCACACCAAGTCGAAAACTCTAGCAGAGCTCCACCTTACAACCCTTCTAGTGTTCAAATAGCTTGAGGACTACGACTTGACAAAACGATCAAGGTCCACCCCTTTTATTGGGGGCATCATAACATATTATAATTTACATAAATATATTATAATTTATAATTTTTTACTTTTTATATAAAAGTGAATATAATGTGTATCGATACATACATGTATAAGTGACATGCCATAACCCCTGCACCCAGGTTTCAAAAACAGTGCAACGGCACTCCTACACACACACCCATGCCCACACAACCTAACTAATTGGGAATAAAAGCATATATTCTAGTATATGAAGAAAAGTAATCCTATGAATTATAAACACATTTGAAAAGAACTACTGCTCATTTACTCTTCTTCCATTCGAACACATTCAATAAGGTGGACAGTCAGGTTTCATAATAGTAAAAATTTCCATGAATGGACTATCTGCATACCAGTGGTAAAACTGTTTGAAACAGCCTCAATATCATCAGTCATAGCCTGTGCTTTTGATCTGATAAACTTTGCCTTCAAAATACAATCATCTGGCCATTCAATTTTCAGAGAATCTTCCATTACTTTGTCATTTTGAGCCTTAGGAGTCGTTGACAGGACAGATTTGCCAAGAAGAAAGAGCTCAGATATCCCAAGACAGCACAGCTCTGAAAGCCTCTGCAGAAATGAAGCATAAAAACATTCAGAGATGGTACAAGGTTCTTTATGTAGATATCAAATAGTACCTTTGAAATTGTAACAAAATCCAGGAATAAATTCCTGCTTGAAGATGCATCTTATGACAAGCCTGGGTTACTAAGGAGTTGCTCTCACATGCACTGCTTCAGCTCTAATCGCCTCAAGACGACCAGATGTTTTCTGAACTATCTCATCAAGAGCAAGTCCGCCAAGTGCCACAGTAAATCTGCAAAATAAAAATTGTTCAATGTCTCAAATGAGTGACCATACTAGAGAACAGCGGCATAGGACATTGATGTGCCCAGAGCTAAATGTGATTACCCTGCTGCCATATCAGCTGCTTTGCTGACACTGGATTCACAAAGGGTTTTTATTTCATTTCCATTGCCCATTTCTGAACTCTCAACATTCTTACCCTTGTTGAATTCCAAGTTACCTCCATCACTTTCATTACTTAATGTAAAAATGTGTTGGACCTGCTTGAGCATTCCATCAAAGGAAGCCTTATCTTCTCCTGATAATTTTGCTTTTGATCTATTGCATAGCAATGCATAATGATTTGACAAAGCTTCCAGCTCCTGCAGATATCAAAATTGTTCAGTCCTTCATATGGCACTCGATAGCATAAAAGATAACAGGACACTAAAAACCACCTTACCTCAAGTTGCTCAGGACCTCCATAAATCCAAAAGCATCGGTCAAAGGTTGCTTCTTCCGAGAACTGTTCCTCACCCCCACCTTCCTTGGACAACCTGTCATCTTTCTCGATCTCAATGCCCGTCTCTGTAGCTAGCAGATCAATGGTCTCTCTACCAACTAGCTCTAGCACTTCCATTCCCTTGGCTGTAAAGGCTTTTCCACTCTGACAGACCCAAAAATGCTTCATGTAACAGATGGGCAGATTGAGAATTCACAATCTTTCTAAAATGCTTGAAAAATAATGTACCAACCTCTATCAAACTTGGGGCAAGGGAGCTAGCTTTAGCAGGTAGGCCACCTTGTTGAATAGAATCAGCAAGATTCACAGCTGAATGCTCGATCCTGAAATACAATATCGATAGTTAACATAGAATTTGGAAATGTTTGTATGATGTTCATTTAGTATGAAAAAGGTACTTGTCACTTCCTGGAATAAAAAAGGCAGAGACAAGTGCACTAAAAGATGTAAAACTTTGGACATGATAATACAAAATTTTGGACAATCTTCGAACTTAAGACCTGTTTTTAGAATTACATGTATTGATGATATATGTTTTATCATGCATAAGAAAAGAATCAAAAGAAAATATAATAATGTCCATCAGTGACCATAATCAATCAATAACAACAGTTAAAGGAGGCAAGGATGACTTTAAAGGGTTACTAAAAGTTCCAGATCATAGGATTAGTTGTATTTGTAGACAGATTTTATGGAAAGATGATCAATGTCTACAATCCGTAAGTTGAAAATACAGATCTATCTATCATGGTCCTCAGATGAGGATGAATTATTCAATGCTTTACAGGACATAGCAGATGGCAAATCTTGAGGTATGGACAGGCTCCCTTGCGATATCTATAAGAAACAATCGTCTGTGATTGGTGATGGTCTACTAATAATCTGTCAAGAAGCATTGGGAGCAGATCATATAGGAGAAGCTGTGAATTCAGGTTTGATCAAACTTATTCCTAAAGAGGTGAAAACAAACATAATGGGAGGACAGAGACCAATGACCTTGCTTAATGTCCCCTACAATGTGTTGGCTAAAATTGTAACCAACAATATTAGGTCTATTGCTGCAAGAACTGTGCAAACTGAAGAAACAAGGTTGATTTGGAATTAGCACCCCTATATTGTACATGGGCCAATTTATAGGTAACAGTTGCAGGATATGAATGTATCTGGGCAAGGGATACAAAAATACGGCTCAGATATGTTAGAATATAATGACTAATGTTAACTTTATGAAATAAAATAAGTCTAAATAATAGTAAAAGTAAAAATGTAATTTAGGCTTGTGCCATTAAAAAGGTAATTATATAGTTAAAGATTTAAGCACACTCCAGTACCTTTAGGGAGTTAAGTCCGTTATGTGTGAATAGTGTATTTATTGCCATTTCATAATGAATCATACTAGCTATCATGCACCATTCTCTCTCATTGTTATTATTGTTATAATTTATCATGGTATCAAAGCCATTCTGACACCTTGGAACCTGTGCAGACAGAGACCACAGAAAGGAGACTGTACCTGATAGAGATCGCAAAGGGCAAAAGTGCTGTTGATTCACTGAGAAGAGAAAGAAGAGCCGAGATTGATATGGTGCCAAGGTTGCACACACATGTGGAGTACAAAGTTGTACGAAAACATAACTAAATCCACAAGTAACTAATATTTCTGGAAATTAAGGCCCACGAACCATGAGGTGTTCTGTGAAGCCCGGACCATTATATACAAGTCAATTCAATTGATGTTTTATTTTATTTGTTGAGGGAGGAAATACCTGAGCTTGAGGAAGCTTATTACGCAACTGCAACTGCAGCTCCTTACTGGTTTAAGCCTCAAGGAAAGACCCGAGGATCTAGAGCAGTGGTATTCAAAGGATCTAGCGAGAACTCTAGACAACCCTATTATATATAAGCAGGTCTCCTTAGACACTCAATTGACCATAGGAGATCGAGGAACCAAGAAGCCCGTTAGCCGAGAGCTCTGAATAGCCCCATATTTATTAAACAATATTGAAAATTACTTCACATCCTTTTTATTTCCTAAAGTTTGTGAGTAAGGGAATAAATAATAAAAGAGAGAAGTCTAGACTCTAGTTCATCTTTGTGGATAAGTCATCAGGGAAGGCTTGTGAAGGATAGGTATCCCAAGTAGAAGAGACCTGATCTGGAGTCTGACGAGAACAGTCGTCAAGGGAGGAGAAGAGACTTGACCTGCACTACAGCCTGAGCAGAAGAGCATAGAGCCATACAGAGAAACTCAACTTGCATGCACTGGAACCTGGGGAGAAGAGCATAGAGCTGTAAAGATAAACTTGACTTTCACTAGAGAACAAGAGAATAACATAGGACCATACAGAGAAACTGGACCTTACATCCAAGAAAGATACAGAGAAGAGTCATGCAATCTGAAGAAACCAAGTAGCATACAGGTCATCAAGCAGTCTGAAGAATCCCACTGGGAATAAAGACGGGTAGCATAGAGCCATCCCATCTCAGATAGTTGCAGTAGCCCGCTGCCATACAAAATCCATCCCATAGAAGAGAGTCGCAACAACCAACTACGATACAAAATCGTGTGTCAGCAGTTGGAAGGAGATCATGAGGTAACCATTTACAATTAATCTGTCTGCTTTCTAGCTGTTCAGAATCAGAGGAGATTGTGATGGAGTCAACCAAGTTTTGCCCAGTTTTTCCTTTTGAAGACCTATGCTCGGTTTTGAATATTTGAGGACTCTTGGGAGAAAGTATATACTTATTTTTTACAGTTCAGAGTTTTTTTCTTGTTTGGTTAAGACAGTTTCAGAATTTTAGGTACATTCTCAGTTTGAGGAAAGAATATACATTCCTTTGGGAGAATAGGATTGTTGTTCTTTTCAGCTAGGATTGGCATGGCAGACAAAGGGAAGACAGCAGCAAAAGCACAGTGTACAGAGGACAGAAGGCAGAGGGCAGCAGTGAGACAAAGCAGCATTTGTTCAGAAGTCAACATAGCAGACATTGAGGGTTAAGAAAAAGACAGAGGTAAGCCATGACACAGATATTTTTTAAATGACAGGACAATACTCTCTTTCAGAATTTAAACGGAAAAAGTTATGCTTCTTGGATAGTTTTTGTGAAAACCATTCTATCCTTTAGAAATCTATAGGCAATAATAGAAGGAACAGAATCAAACCCACAACATATCAAGACACCATCACTAAATGCGGTCGGGAGTCCCAAGGCTCAGAGAGAAATGAGCGATAAAAAAACAAAACCACGGGCAAAAACCACGCGGGGCCTTTAGAGTTTGATTTTTTTTTTAATTCTTTTAACAGAATTTGAACAATTTGTCGAATTTATTCGCCATTAAATTTGCTTGAGGCTCGAATTCGAGCTTGGGTTCAGGGTCGTCTTGAAATTCACCGAATTTGAAGCAAATTAATTCGAATCCCCTTGAGATTCAGCGAATTTCAAATTTTGAGGCGAAAATTCGCCGAATGCGGTGACTTAGGTTACAACAAAATCTAGTACCCACAAAGTGTAAAGTCCCAATCACCAAGGTGTTAATTTTGTGCAACTCAGGAAGGCGACCCACTGTCACCTTAATATCTCTTCCTTTCTCTTTTGCCTCATCCACTAGATGTCCTTCCTTTTTTTGTCTTTTACTTCTTGTTGTTTCATTCATCAAGTTCACAACATCTTACCTAAATACATCAATTGTAGAGGGTCCATCAATTCTCATAGTTGACCTCTCTCAGCTTTCAAATTCCATGTTTTCAAGTCTTGGTTTATATTTTCCTCGTGATGTAGAAGGTACAATCTTGATCTTATTTCTGTATTTGGTTAGCAGTCCCTGCATGAACCATCTTTTCAAATATCCATTTGTTATTTTCATCTCCATCTTCTTAATGCAAGCTTTAAAATATTAAGATAAGATCAAGCCATATCAATCTATGGTTAGCCAAAATAAAAGATATACGTCAATGATTGGGATCCCTCATTCCCCATACAAGGGACATCACTGAAGCATTAGCTGCACACGAGGGACCAGATCTGTCAAAAGAAATTATTTTGGATGAATCTGTGATTATAGGGTACTCGCAACTCATCATCTCCCAGCTCTTGGGGATATCCTGATCCCCCAGTGTTCAAATAAGCAGAATTATAACGAGGGACAGTATTCTCCTCAGGTAGCTTCAGAGATTTGAATGTTGGCATGTGCTCAGGGAATTCAATAATGAAGTGGGCAAAATCAAGAACAATGCCATTGAGGCAAGCCGGTAGTAGATAACTCAACAATATGGTTCACAAACAATCGAAGCTATCCAAATTCCCTGAAAACATAGAAACTGTAAGGAGATCCCCAGCTTCCAGAGAAGTTCTGGGCTATGTGGTGGTTTCAGAGTCTCACCCCTCCCCTCAACTCCAAGAAGATCTGCTCCCCATGTAGAGACCAATCCTTGGAGGAGAATAATCCACCTCCAAATCTAGCAACTCACCCTCTGATAAATCTGCAAGTGGGTAATAAAGTCAAACTCCTCCAGCTCCAAATGCTCTAGAAACTATATACATTGATAACAATGGCAATGCACAGTGGATGTAAACAGTTCATTGTAGTGTTTATTTTGTATAGATATGTGTCCAGAATCACTTTACGGACTCATATGATGCTGTATGTTTCTGTATCACCTCTATGGCACCTTTTGCTTTCAGACAATAGTGGCATATATGGTAGGGAGTTCAAAGAAACCATAATAAATACTCTGCAGCTTTCTCAGTGTAGCACTGAAAGAGGAAAAATGTCTGAAGCTTCACCAATGGACCCAGGCCCCAGACTACAGTCATCTATGTAAATTCCATGCAGGCATATACTATAATTTGTTTTTGTTAAAAGAAATCAATTGGATAACACTCTTCCCCACTCACCTTGCTCACTTTTAATTGTGAGACCTTGAGATCAAATACAAAAAACAAATAGCCCACATGTTAGCTCAACCAGTTGGTGCATTCGGCAACTTACATGCCAACAGGTGCTCAATTTGAATCCCCTTCAAGGCACACTAGTCTATGCCAATGGGTTTACTTGGGATGTCATCCAGAATGTGAGGAAGCATTCCCTAGGTTTGCCAGAAAGGTTTTCTTCAGAAAAAATAAATAGAAAAATAAATAAAGTATCAAAAGCAATTAAACATGTTCACAATCTGAAGTTTCATGAAGCCTCTAACTGAAATCCAGACAAAGAGGGGTCGGGAGGGATTATCATAGATCCTGCAAATAACAGTATCCTAGCTAGATTATTGTGATTTTGATCACGTCCCTGAGAAATGAGGTCTGTATCATTCCATAGAATAAAAAATAAGGTGGCATTGAAGTCTGGACAGACATACTTTCAATCAAAAGAGCTTTTGTGAAGGAAAACATTAGGAACCTGGAATATAGAGTGACCACTGAATGAGAACTTTAGAATTAAGGATGAGCATAATCGGCTAAAATGTGATTATTGAAAGATAGGAATGATGACTGAGTTCCCTGAGCATAATCGGCTAAAATGTGATTATTGAAAGATAGGAATGATGACTGAGTTCCCTGATTGTCATTAACGTAATTGGCAAATTAAGTTTACAACCTTCCACATTTAAGACCATTAACTGCCAAAGCAAGCAGAGGTGAGATGAGTACTCTGGAGAAAAAAAAAAGTGCATCTGGAACCTGGGATGTAAGTGAGACTAAAGAAAGGCTGAATTAAGTAACCCAGAACAGCAAACAAAAATTTCATAAGCCCGCTAGTAACAGCATGAAGCTGTGGCATAAGAATCAGAGCTTGGCTCTGGTGCATGGAGCAAATAGAACTGGCATAGGCAAAGGCAAAAGGGATGGAAGGATTATGCTACAGCTTGTGGGGGAAGAAGGAAGCACCAACACTAAAAAGAGGACCAGAAAGGCATGCAGACCATTGCCAATGTTGTGAATGCTCCCATCTAAACCATTCTGGAGGTCCAGAGAATGCTAAGTGCAGTAAGAGAGGAGCAGATTATCCTCCACTCTCATTAAATGTTGTCCCAGGAAAGAGTGCCCAACTTATTCACCCAAAGCGAGAATCGACAATTATCAGACAGGTGCTGGCATAAGTAAAATAAATCAACCTCAGAAGGGAATTAAACATCAACCTGAAGCTGTAGATGTCAATGATAGTCAAACAGGTCATGCGAAAGACTATTGTTCTAAGGGTAACTGCTAACAAGAGCCGCTTTGGTTCCTTGTTGATTCAAAGTTCAAACCATGAGCATCTTTGATTTCTGTCCTAGGACTTCCGACTGGGGCACAAAACTGTATCAATCTCTGGTTTTGTAATCGGAGCTAAGGCCAGAATGAAGCTTTGTATCAAGTAACAGTCGCAGTTTTAGTAGTTAGGGTATTGCTTTGTCAGTCTTACAAAGTTTTACTGACAATTTTTGGAAGTGCAGTAACTGTAGTGTATCATACTATGTAAAGATAATAAAAAATATTTTTTCCAGGGAAAAAAAGAGAGAAAAAGAGAAATTCCCTTCCTCAGAGGTGTTCTATAGAGGCTGGCTATCAGGTTAAAATGAATGAAAGCAACTTCTCAATACTTCTCAATAAGATAGACTTACTTCTGCACCAAGTTGGTGCCTCCTTTCAAAGCATTGCCAAAAGCTTGCCAGGCTCCAGATGCAAAAGTCTCCACCGAACTATCAAAAGCCCTGAGGCCCTGCAAACTAACAGAAATGAATCACACCTACAAGCAAAGCTGTGCACTTCAACCATGCCCTGGATCTATAAAAACAGTAACTGAAGAATAAACACATGTATTCCTCTGAATGTATAAAAGCAGTCACTGGAGAATATGAATGAAACCTACCTGCCCCAAAAATGTATCTTGGCTGGCTTTCTCCAGTCGGTCCAATGCAGCTTTCCGTCGCTTCTCCTCTTCATTATCATATTCAAGTTGAGTTGCTACATTCTCTGCCTCTGTTTCATCTTCCTTAACAGGCTCTGACAATGGTTCATCTGCACTTTGCAAATCTGAAATTGCACTTTTAGCTACTGCAGAGGCCTGCAAGCATATGTCAAATAGCATTTTAGAACCAAATTCCAATAGTAAACACAGAATAAGCTTACCTGTACTTAATGGCAAAAAGTGTGAGAAGACAGACATACAACAGAAAAAACCAGCAGAGACCAGAAACAAAACTTATCACTCCAGTTCAGAATAATTCCATCAAGGTCAAAATTATAGACTAACAGTCGTCCTTTAGGAGGGTGAAGAAGCAATGCCATCTCATATTTTCTTATGTGGCTTACTGAAACAGCTTCTACTTGACCAATCATCATCAATTTTGGCATAACAAATAATCTCAGCAACTGTTTTAGATATAGAGAAGTATATAATAATACTGATAAACTTAAAGCAACATGCTTTTCAGGAGTGTACTTCATACTAAAAGCAATAGAGCTTATCTTCTGACTTCTTGCAGGCATAAAAAACCTTTCATCTACGCTTATACCAGTGTAGACTTCATGGAATGTATTTAATATTGACTGCATACAATGCAATAGTACTCGGCAAACCATAAATGAGCTACTAATTGTTATTTTGCATATCAACTGGCAATATTAATTATTGGGTAACGATTTATGCAATCCTCGTATGAAACATTCCCTTGTTGTGCTAGCCTTAACCAAACAAGTAAAAGAGAGAATCCGAAAATGGCAATTATAGTGGTAAGTAAAGTCTGAGAACTCAATAACAGAAGCCTCAATAATGCAGCTTAACAGTAAATCGCATAACCTGTATAGTAAGCTAATCTCTACTAGCTTCTTCTTGTGCAGAAAATATTCTAGTCATCCTTTAGAGCATAAATACTCAATGGAACAGCCAGATTTCTGACTTCATTGAAAAATCACATAACATGATCCTACAGCTGTGCACTTGTTTCTAATTTCCCCAACTCTAAAATCAGAAATCTGCATACATCCGTTGTAGGCTAGCTGACTGCAGCTTTTTACCAATTAGAAAAAACAACTTCTTTAAGTTGGTTAGCCCTCAATAAGAGCTAATCATAGAATCTTTACTCATCTAACTGCTAGCCATTTTTGGCACCTTTTCAATGTAGGTCAACCATTTGAAGTCTAATTATCTTTGGATTGGGTTTATAAATTATTACACTACACGGAACCAAAGCAACTTGGTGACATTAGACTGCCCCACAGTTATTAACAGCAAATCCTGGACACTGCTCTTTCATCACATGGATACAAAGCTGCCATTATAATTTGAAATAGAAAGATGTGAAGGTTCTCAACATTTTAATTTGGCATTCACTTATAGTCTTATATTAATATACAAGCAAGGTTATAAAATTTGTGGATGTGATATATATGAGGGTGCAGATACAGCAATGTACATTTTGAATAAAATATATGTCTGTATACATTATATTATGCAAAATTATAAAAACTAGGCAGGCCTCGGAACAAATGAATCAATATTCCTTTGAAACTATTTTAATAAAGACAATGAAAACCTACAACAAAATAAAGTATTATATTCAATGGAACAAAATATGTCATCTTCACATTCAAGTTTCCTCATCAAATGTTGAAAACTGAAGTATTCTGCCACAGCCAAATGTCAAAGAAATAGACAACCTATTTAATAGGCAAACAGGATATTGGCCGAAATTGGATCATCAATATCTAACTGAAAGAGAACACTTGTAGATGTTGCATTCCATGAATATGTCTTTTATTGCTTAATAGTAAAACCATGTTGTGTTTAAACTTTAAGCTCTATGGTTGTTTGTTTTCTCCTTCCATCCATTGCACATTTCTAGAAATGCTTCCATACAATTCAAAACTTAGTCAGTTGATGTTTGGAAGTCTATTGTACACTAGGTTATCCTTTACCCAAGTCCAGATCAAAGCTCTGATACAATGATACCCCTTGATTTGGACCTCGACCCTTCTGAAGATCGTTACTGCTGAGAATGGTCTAACAAACACAACAAATATTCATAAGCACTTAACAGAAACATGCCAGATCAAAAGACTTTACTTGGAAGATAAATATCAAGATACATATGACTCAAAATCATATGCTGTGAAAAAAAGTGATTTTAACATACTGTAGATCCATATGTAAGAAGATACATACACATGATGCATTGATTCATAATCAGGACTATTTTATCTATTTAAAAAACATAATTCAAATCTAAGAGCCGAAATTACTTTGTAAAGAATGATTTTTCCATAAGAAAAATCAGAAATTGATTGGCTGGATTGTTGCATAATATGAAATCATGTGAAAAATATAGGAGAATATGACAGAAACAGAAGGATGGAGGATTGTGAGGGCTGTTATTCCTGCGAAAGACACTAAACCCTCTTACCCACAACTAATAAACATTTCTACAGACACTTGCAACACAAAAAGGAATACCCAAATCTGCCAAGTTTGCCCCCACTGTAAGCTGTTCTGCCCTCCAAACTTGCTGTTCTCCAACCATGAAATCGAACAATGAGGTGAATTAGGGTTCCAAATGCATTTATAGTGAAAGAGAAATACGAAATCAAAAATTAAAAATAGGGGAGCCCCAGCCCCAGCCCCCTCAAGCACTCATTAGCCATGGGGAGGCCGTGTGAGGCCCCATCTTCCCTTTCCCTCCTAATCTGTCCCTTCATTTTCTTTTCTTTTTTTATTTCTAATATTTTGCAGGATCCGCCCCTGCTTCCCTTTCCCTCCTAATCTATGCCTTCATTTTCTATTCTTTTTTCATTTTCTTGCATGATCCATTTCCTTGGATCCTGCAACCAATTTTTCTGCTGGAGACAGATCTGGCAGCAGGAAACATATCCAGCAGAAAAAGTTGCTAAATTCTGGAGAACTGGTACAGATCAGTGAATCCCCAGATGATTGATCATCGCCCTAGGGTGACGAATCCGGTAACATTGTATATAGGTTAAAAGATTAATAACAAAGCTTGTCTTGCATAATGCATGCATGTAATGTTACAGATTGCAAAATGATAGCACAGGAGTTAGTAATGTTTTTCCTCACTATTCCATGTAGAAGTTCATGGCAGCATGTTGAAGTAATTGCCCACAGTGAACGCAATGGTCCACAAGCAGGTATTAATATTTTTTTTAGCGCAAGAATTTGCATCATTTGCTTCATCAATTCAGGTAGAATTTCATGCATACACGTGACATTAATTGCCTACAGTGAAGGTACTGGTCCAAAAGTAGGTATTGACTCACATATGCAAGCACAATTTTGCTTAGCTGTGAGGTTCATTAACTATGGTTCACCATAGTAAATGGAGGACAAGATAAAGGAACAATAAACCAAGAAAGCAACCCTCATATGGACACATAAGCTAGACCCCATAGAGGGTATTAGTTAAAACTTAAAATGAGTCCACATCAGTGGGTTTCCACCGACAATGCTAATTATAAGTTATAACAAATCCACATCCAAAGGGCCCTACAGGGGATGGTACTGTTGATTTCGATCAGGAGGGTGTCTAGAGCAGGGAAGCAGTATATACACTCTCAATTCTTTATTTCAATATTTATTTTTCATTTATCGTCTTATAAATGAGCATTTTTATTGCACATTTATTTGGCTCTTTGTGGGCCCTACAGGGGATGGTACTGTTGATTTCTATCAGGAGTGTGTCTAGAGCAGGGAAGCAGTATATAGTATATACCCTCTCAATTCTTTATTTCAATATTTAATTTTCATTATCATGTTATAAATGAGCGTTTATTGCACATTTATTTGGGTCTTTGTGAATTATTTATGAGCACGTCCTGCTGCATCATTCTGTCACATTTATGACAGCATACTGTTAATACATGCAAAATTTTGGGGGTGACTTGCTTATTATTTGCTTATGGTTTAATTAATGCAGAGTTATTAATAATAAGATAAGATCATTTTATTAATGTCCACAAGTGACCAAAAAAGTAGGTCAATGGGACTCGAAGTACAACCAGTAACAACATACTGTGAGATACTCCTGAAGCTAAAGAGAATAAAGATACAAGCATGTAAGAAGTACAAGTCAATAACAAAAAGGGAAAGCACTACTCATCATTAGGTATAGATGTAGAAGTAGATCCTGGGGGGAAACTGGAAGCAACTAGTTGAAATTCCCCTGACACTTGAGGCAGCTGAGAAGAATCTAGTAATGAGTGCCACAGAGACAGATGAGGACAGGCAGGCATATCCACGTTGAAAGCTGATACACCTTCGGGACCTTGTGGATGCAGGTCTTCCCACCATCGAACAGGAGAAGCGTGTGGTCTCACTGATCTAGTACTGCAATATATTTTTGTGGTCTCACTGATCTAGTACTGCAATATATTTTTGTGGTCTCACTGATCTAGTACTGCAATATATTTTTGTGGTCTCACTGATCTAGTACTGCAATATATTTTTGCAATAATGCTTGCAACCTGCTAATGTCATCCTTTTGTGACCCGCACAACATAACCTAAAAACTGCCGATATCATACTTCTGCAGCATTTGCTGTTTGGATTTGAAGCTTAATTAAGTCATATTTTTGCAGCCTGCACTATGAACCCATGACCTACAATCACTGTATATCACAAACTGCAGCCCCGCATTTATGTCAAGCTTGACTGTGGCCCCTTGTAATGGCCAATCTGATGTGGAATTGACCATGGCCCAAAATTTGTGCAGTTACCAACCAACAAAGTTCCATTTACAGCACCTATTGACCATGGCCCTGCATTTAGGTAAGGATTGATTGGGAATTATGCAGTTATGGCAGGTCAGTAGTAAGTATAGTAAAAGACAAATGAGAGAGAAAAGACTGTTACAGCCCTGCATAAAATTTAATTTGATTCAATTTAAATATTGATGTCAGCAGTGGCAGAAGACAGACAATGGGACTGCAAAAAGTAAAATGACCAGTGTACATTGGGAGAGACTATAGGATCTTCAACAAAGTGCAGAACTAGAAAAGTGTATAAGAGATGTAAAAAAAAGTAAGCTGTACAAGAAATATGAAAGAGCACGTGAAAACCCAAATGGGTAAAAAGGGGCCAGGACCAGAAGGAGAGTGAGAGCACCAAGGCAAAGACCCTAGGAACAGTAGCTGCCTATAAACACTCACAAGGATGGGTTGTGGATCCTCGAAAGGATCGTGGTTTCCATATATACTATATAGCAGAAAAGGCTGAGATGGTAGGAAGAGGAATCAAAAGAACTTGTGGTGAAATACTTCGTGGTTGATGCTTTGCACATTATAACTGATGAAATTTGGAAATTTTTGAAATTATAATGTCTAAATCATAAATACTAAACTAGTACAGCTCTCAATGAAGAAAGTATCATAGGTGAGTATTGTAATTGTATTTGCAATCAACAAAACTCTGAAGGGTGTAATCACACTCTAAATTTTGTTATTCTGTGTGATCTAATTTGCTTTGCACAGAATGTGACATTAATTGTTTAGTAAAGTTATCGACGTATATTCTGCATATGAATCTGCCTTATACAAGCTAAGGACGAGCTAGCTAATGTAGGGCCAACAATCCTACATCATGATTCTTTGATGTCATGTTTACTACCAAAGCTGAAATTGTTGGTATTGGACTTCAAATCAGTTAACATCTTCAATTTTTTAATTCATCTCACTTATTTAAGTACATTAATCAATTATGGTTTTGATGCTTTTAACGAACTGTGAACGAACTTGAATTGATTCTAGCATTTCTTCATGTTGATGTGAGGATGTTAATGTAGCATAAACACAAATTTTAGAAGCTGCCCTCAGCTTCATGTTGATGTGAAGCACAAACCCACTCTCTTTGCTAAGGACAATTTTTTAAGAATCACACACAACCAATAGCATAATTCATAAAATCTTTACAATCTATTAACACGTAAAGGATGAACCTTCGAGTTAGAATATCCAAAAAAAACTGCTTCCTTGCTCTTATCAGTGCTTCTTCCTTACCACCTAACTCACTCTCTAATCATCCACTTTCATTAATGCATGGCCACTATTTGCTTTCATTGCACTAGCGTTCAACATATCACTTAGTTTTACTTTCTTCTATTTTTTTACTTTTCCTTTCTTATCGAATGCTCTCATTATGCCAACCAAACCTTGTTCAACATTTTTCCTTTCAACCTCCTACCATCTCTAGCATATTGTACCCTACTTGGTTCAGATTGATCAAGGGGTCCCATCATCACCTTCCCTAAAGTAATCATATGTTTTAGCCCCCTTACTGTTTTGAAGGACTCCCATGTTACAAATTACAATGGCTTCCTTCAAACACAACTTTATTAAAATTAACATTCACATGAAATGCCCTTCTTTAATATCCATGTAAAACTTCCATTGCAAACATGTCATAGTGAATTGTCTCGCCTTTGAAAGAGTCCTCAAACACATCTTGAAACATCACCCAAGACATGTCACTCCTCAGTTAAATGAATAGGTGTACCTTTTTGCAAGTTCTTCTTCAAATCCCCAAGGTGGCAGGACCCCTCACAACCTACCAAGGTCTCAAGCTGCTAATTGAATTCTCCATCACCAAGGCTATTATCTAGGGGACTCCTTGTTTATTGTGAGGACTCTGATGCTAAGGAAAGATCATTCTCAAACACAAGTCACCCAAATAGTAAGGCTAGCCACCTCCCTAATCCAGCGCTTCTAGGAGATATTCTTCTTCCAGGTTAAGCACTCTCTCAATTCCGAAGCAGACCAGCAAACAAAGGGGTCAACATTGAGAATGAAATTGTCCCTTGGGGACCGCACTGGGTCAAGGAGACTCCAATCTCTCACATGATATTGGACTCAAATTCAAAAATATAAGGGCGGGGGGTCTGCCATCCCCCCACCTGTCAAATCTGAAGGTTTGCTAGGAGGAAGGAGATTGAACAGTACCAATCTGCTTCCTTGCCTCGTGGGAGTCATAATGAATGTTACCAAATCCTTGCAAACTCTTCCTCATAGCCTCATGATACAAACTTTTAAGAATCATACACAACTAATAACATAATTCATAAAATCTTTACAATCTATTAACGCATAAAGGATGAACCTTTGACTTAGAATATCCAAAAAAATCTGCTTCCTTGCTCCTATCAGTGCTTCTTCCTTACCAGCTAACTCACTCTCTGATCGTCCACTTTCATTAATAAATAGCCACTATTTGTCTTTCTTTGTGCTAGTGTTCAGCAAATCACTTAGCTCTACTTTCCTTTTTGTTTTCTAGTTTTCCTTTCTTATCAAATTCTCTCATCGTGCCAACCAAACCTTGTTCAACATTCTGTCTTTCAACCTCCTACCATCTTTAGCTTAGTCTTCCCCTACTTGGTTCAAATTGATCAAGGGATCACATCATCACCTTCTCTAAAGTAATCATATGTTTTAGCTCCCTTGCTGTTTTAAAGGACATCCATGTTACAATGGCTTCCTTTAAACACAACTGCATTAGAAGCAGCATTCACATGAAATGCCTTTCATTAATAACCATGTAAAATTATTGTTAAACTTCCATTGCAAACATGTCATAGTCAATTGTCCCGCCTTTGAAAGAGTCCTCAAACACATCTTGAAACATCACCCAAGACATGTTGCTCCTAGATTAAACGTATAGTTATACCCTTTTGCAAGTTCATCTTCAAATCCCAGGGGCGACAAGTGTTGCAGTGGGGGGTTTTGGGGGGGGGAGGAGGATCATTCTTGATCCCATGGACAAAAGGACATCGAGTATGCATGAGGCATAGGGCATGCCACAAACAATGAAATAATAAGGCAAAGGCCCTCACATCTTACCAAGGTCTCAAGCTACTAATTGAGCACTCTATCACCGAGGCTATTATCTAGGGGATTCCTTGTTTATTGTCAAGACTTTGATGCTAAGAAAATTGTTAGAAATAGGGAAAATTCAAAACAATAATGCCTTTAAAATTTTTCTATTTACTAGATCAGCATAAACAAGGAAACATACAAACAGATCTGAAACAAATAAAAATTTCTGAGTATGAAACAAAACAGATCTGAAACAAATAAGAAACAAACAGATCTGAAACAAATAAATATTTCTGATTATGAAAAAATAGCTTTTAAGCTTTAGCTTACCCCCTGAATTAATGAGAGATGTACCTGACACACATGTGAATGTAAGCCTCTGTAAGTATACTCAGATTTAATTCAGGTTCATGCTTAGGGTTTGATCTCTGTCAAAGAGAACTGTAGGACAGTTTTGACAATAGATAGGAAGCCCCAAGGAAGACAACAATAACCCAAAGTCTTGACAGCAAATAACTCAAACAGAAAACCCTCCAATCAACAATGATAGCACAGGAATAGATCTGGACAGGTGAGTAAACTCCAACAGCAAACCACAAAATTCCTTACTCAGAAAACTGGGCAGCAAGCTGCAAACCCTCACAATACTCCACGCGGCAGCTAGAGTGGAGCTCACACAACAGAGAAGAGTGCTCAGAAGAGGCCGCGGCACTTAACCACGAGTCCGTGGTTCTAGAAGGAGATCCGGCACCCCACAGAACTCATCAGGCGGTTAAAACCACAGGACTGACAGCAAGGAACAAGTCCAGTAGCAAAGTGAGCAATTCCGGCAGATTAAAAGGGGCAGATCTGGCAGCACTCTTCACCTAAGAGGAGACACATCCAGCAACAAATCCAAATAGAAAACTTCCAACCAATAAAATCACAGAACTGAGACTTGAAAAGCAAATGAGGAAGCCGCATCAATCAAGAGGGAACAATCACTGAGGTAGCCGCAGCTTGTAGAAGGAGGAGAGAGTGAGTGTGAGAGAAATGAATAGGATAGGTTCTAATTTATAGTTGGGGAGAGGGGTTTAGGGTATTAGAATAACAATTAATTATTGACATATTATTAATATAAATATTAATTAATATGTCAATTAATATTAATTAATATTCTAATTACATATTAAAACCTCAATCACAAAATTAAA
>JZKD02S1677150.1:66369-77049 GCA_000966675.3 Picea glauca | reverse complement strand
TACAAAATTTCAAATCTAATTAATTACCATGCTATGTAAAATTCAACGATCCAATAAAATTGGTCACCTAATAAGGCAAAGTTACAAAAAAGGAGTAAACCCATTTTTAAATGGACACAACACAAATTGGAACAAGTGTTTTATAATATCACTTTTGTAACATAAATGCCATTTTGGTTGAGGAATTCCTAGATATTAAAGTTGTTGTCAAAGTGAAAGCCCACCCTAAACCAAAAACCAACAAAACATTATGTTATTAAACTTAACAAATGGAGGGGTGGCAGGCACAGGGGGGACTTTAATTCATTTTGAAGGAAATCTCATTATCCAGTTCTCATGAGGACTTGGGAACGTAACAAATAACTCTGATGAGGCCTACGCCTAGTGGAAAAGTCTCAAGATCGCTTAGGCCAATGACACCCATGAAATTATTATCTTGGAGCACTCCATACTTGTTATCTGGGTAATAATCAAACGATTGAGCCTCAAGACTAAATCCCTCCCTAGAGTGTTAATCTGCATCATTAATCTTCTTGATGACTTTGATTATAAAGCTTTTCATATCCTTCGTGTGCTCAATTCAACAATAGATAAGTGTGTTAAGCATGGCTTCCACTTGGTAGAAGGTGTGATTGAAATTAATGAATCTAAGGAATCCCACCACTTACCTTAGAAATGGGATTAGTTCATGCCTTAATTAATGGGCAGCAGAGGGACCATTGGGTTGCGCGCACCTTCAGTCGTCCTATCTTATACTCTCTCCTTTGAATTAATAGTCCCATTAACTCATCCTTGTGTGAGCTCCATTTCATCGAGGTGATGACTAGCAGCTGGATTCTCATTCTTCTAGGTTTGTATAGTTCGTTTCATCTCTGGTTTTGTGACTGATATGCTCCTCAACCCGTGGTGGAGGTCATCGTCAAAAATATGTATTCTCGGTAGTATGTTTTCCTTTCGCGGTTCATTTATATTCAGTCCTTCAACTTAAATTCCCCCATTTCATTCATGGTATACTTGCACAATTTGAAAGATTACATCTAGTGGATTTCTACTCTAGATGTGGGGCATCACTTTGTTTAGGTTAATTATGAAATTGGCTCTTGTATTGTAATTTTGTCCTCAATAGACCAATTTTCAGGGACGATAGAATTAGTGATGGTTTTAGTCTCAGTCCCCTATTATTTGAGGGATTCCCCCCTTGTGATTTTTCCCACCCCTCACTGTCCACGTTTGGGGTTTATGTTTATTATGCTTGGTGATTTGGGAAATTAAGGCCAAAAGCCCATCCTGTTATGACCTCCAATTCCAGGGAACGGTTTGCCTCTTTTTGGTTTTCAAATACTGGTATTTGTTCACTTGTCCCTCGTCTTCAATGTATCCCCCCTCCTGTTAAGTGTGTAACCCTTCTGGCATTTAAATTTGGTTATGGTGGAAATCGTTATGTGGCAAGGGACTTTGTTCTTTCCTACTCTGTCAAAATATATACTCCTTGGGATTTATGTTTGATTCATGGTTCCTTTCATCTTCAAATTGACCACGAGGTTGTTGGCTTCTTGTGGACTATCTATGTCTTTAATAGTCTTGTCATTTCCTGGTATTTCAACAATGTTGGCTATTTGGGTGTGGGCTCAAGTGATAATAGAATTTGGGATCACTATTTCGACATGATCTGAATTTTAGGGGGTATATGGTCTAAATTCGGATGCAAATGTCATAAATCTATAAAGCTAATAGATTGTCCATAAATGTTATAAATCAAGGAGATGCCCACCTCCTCATTAATTAATTGGGCTAACATGTTGCCCATATGGGTCAAAGAGAGTCCCACCTCTCCATTGTTGTATTGGGTTTTATTTTCCACTACTTAGTTAGATGAGTAGTTAGATCTATTATTATAATAATAGTGACTCATTTAATGAGCCCTTTCCATTATTGTATTAGGTTTTATTTTTCACTACTTACTTGGGTAGTTAGATCTATTATACTAATAATAGAGACTCATTTAATGAGCTCTTGTTAACTTTGTCTAATGGACCATTTTGTAATGCTATATAAAGGCCTAGCAAGCCTTCTCATGATATCAAGTTACTCATTTTGGCTTCTCTCATATTTTTTATTGTTCATTGTGAGATTAATTAGCTCTGAGTGATTTACTAATAATTAGTTTTAGAGGTGAGGCTCCTCTTTGAGCCTCACCTCCCAAGTACTTCATTTACATGTTTTTTTTTGTCCATGCTTCTTTTCATGCAAGATTGGCATGTCTAAGCTCCTCCTCTCTCAACATTCAAGTCATCTCAACCCCCGAGATCCGGATCAGTGGTATAAGAGCAGGTACACTCTCCATCGAGACAAGGGTTTGAAACATGATGCAGGTTCAAACATTTGCAGTAATCACCAACCTCCTTTTGGTACTATTGGAATCCATTTGTCGAACTATACACTATAAGCATCACAGTTGGTCCACAAACACTACAAGGCTTTTTTTTTATGCCCTTGGATCTTCGTTCACCATTACAAGGAGAACCATACATGGATTCACTACATCCATGCATGGATTCACTACATCTATACATGGATCCACTACATCCATTGGTCTACAACATTTTCAACAAATTTGCAGGGTGTCCATGCTGCCCACAGACGTTCCACAACCTCTACAACAACCCATGCTGCTCTACAAACCCTTGGCATCATTTATGGCCCTCTACACTCAACCAACTTCAAAGAGGTTTTGCGACCTTTGCACAACAATTTTTAGGCTCTACCATACCTCATTGGAAATATCTCTTCAATATCTCAAATGGGTATTTCATGGAATCTCATTTGGATTCCTGGTTTTAGAGATATCTTCAATTCAATCTCAGCGTGTATTTGACCCAAGGAGGTCGCGTGTACCACAATATTCAACGATGCTTTTCTCCCTTCTCAAACAACTACAAAAGGTGTTCCACAAATGGATGGAAATATCTCTTCAATATATCAAATGGGTATTTCTCGGAATCTCATTTTGCTTTCTGGTTTGAGAGATATCATCGATTGAATCTCAACATGTATTTGACCCAAGGAGGTTGCGCATACCACCATCTTCAACGGGTTTTTTCTCCCTTCTCAGGAAACAACAGAAGGATTTCCACAAATGGATGGAAATATATCTTCAATATTGCAAATGGGTATTTCACGGAATTTAATTTTGTTGTTTAGTTTATGAGATATCTTTGTTTGAAACAACACATGTCTATAACCAGCGTGGCCGCACACTCTTCAAATTCAACCTGGTTTTTCTCACTCCATGGGCCACCTCATAATAAGTTCCATATATCAATGGAAATATATCTTTAGTAGCTCAAATGGGTCTTCGATGGAATTGAATTTTTTCTCACTCCATGGGCCACCTCATAACAAGTTCCATATATCAATGGAAATATATCTTCAGTAGCTCAAATGGGTCTTCGACGGAATTGAATTCCGTCACTTGTAGCAAAAGTTATGAATATATTTGCAAAAGGATGTTCACAATCCCCAAAGTCACAATTTTTCCATATTATTTTTTGGGATTTTATTAAAATTTCTTTATTTTTCTACCCATGTACAATGCCATTGTCAACTAGATTATGGGTCAACCACACAAAACCCTTCTCTTCATTGGATATTTTCACATTGTAATCATAATGGTACGATAAAGAAGTTTATATTTTTAGCATGGGTGAAATGATCGGGACCATCATTTTCTAAGGGGGGAGGAATGATCCGAATTTTAGGGGGTATATGGTCTAAATTCAAATGCAAAATTCATAAATTTATAAAGCTAATAGATTGTCCATGTGAATCAAGGAGATGTCCACCTCCTCATTAATTAATTGGGCTAACAGGTTGCCCATATGGGTCAAAGAGAGTCCCACCTCTCCATTAGTGTATTGGTTTTATTTTCGACTACTTAGTTAGATGGGTAGTTAGATCTATTATTATAATAACAATGTTGCATGGCAACGTATACCTGCCGCTATGTGGGTATAATAAAATAAAACAATAGTTGTATTGAATCCATCGCATGTGTCCAAATGAATAACAAATTCATTTGTTGAATATGGCAGGCAAGCGTCATCTCATTAAAGGACGTTGAAGATCCTTTCGCAGCCATTGAAAATCCTTACGCAACGACGACAATAAGAGATGCATTTGAACATTGAATCACAATTTAGAAAAATGTTTTAAAATAATAAAATAATCAAATTGTAATGTTGTACCTTTAAAAATGCTCAAATTTATTTTGGTCAAACCCCGACTAATAGACGATCAATAGCATATCCAATACTATATACCACCTCAAGCGACAGGTATAATAACCAATATCCCTTCACATTATTTTGAATGATCTTAAAAAAAAAAAACAATTTCCTAAAACATTTAGATTATACATTGTAAAACGCTCAAACTTATATTTAAGGTTAACACTCAAAATTTGTAATATAAAAAAAAAACTTATATTTAAGTTTAACCCTTAAAAAATTGTGAAAAAAAATATACAAATGCCATCAATTTTGAATTGTACAAAATACTATATTACTTTATTTTAATTTAACTCTCAAATAATTGTGAAAGAAAAAGTACAAGTGTCATCCATTTGAATCCTACCTACAAAATATTATTTTATTTTATTTAAATGTGCCTAGGAAAAAGGTTAAATGAGAACAACCAAAAAAATAAAAAATGCATGTCCATGCCAAAAAAGAAAGGGTTATTTATTAGTCCTTGCGGACTATAGCAATGAGTTTGCTTTTGATGTGACATTAATTTGTCTTTTACCATAAATTTGTGTATGCAATGTAATGTTTAACATATGAAAACAAATATATATTTTTGGATATAATAAAAATATTTGTGTTTCTCATTTCTAATTGGTTGATAGAATTGAAGTGTTATTGCTCCATTCACGTCTTTCAATATGTAGAATTAATTACATAATCAATGAGTTTCACCAATCACCACATCTAAATATAAAAAATTGTACTATGTATTTATTATTATGCATTTTTATATTTATATTACATTTACTATCTAATATATTATTTATTATTATATTTATATTATATTTATGAACATTATAGTTCCATTCGGCTTAGGGTTCATTATACATTTTGAATAACAAACAACCCTCAATTATTATCTAGAAAGTCATGAGAGGATGAGCTACAGGCGCACCAGGGAACCCTTGGGAATCCTGACCTTATTTCCCTGGCCTCCACCGAAACTTGAGGGATTGGATTACTGAGTTCTTGGACTTTGTCTCCAGATTCAGCGCTAGTCGGATCCCGACTATCATTGTCTGTTCCCTTTTGTCTTTTGTCCAGCTCACACTCCTGCTCTGGACTGGCCCAGTGCTACACAGATTTTTTTCTCTTTTACTGTAACCCCCTGTCCCCCTGTAGACCACCACTGGCCCGTGACCCCATTTTCCCTGTCTCGTTATTTTCTCCTAGGGGGCCTACTACTGACTGCATCTGGCCCCTCTGCCATGGAATCACTGACTGACCTGATGCACCCAACCGATGAACTTATCTGGGAACAAGAGGGACTTTTCGATAAGGTGGATTTACTGGAGAAATCGACACAAAAGTTTCCCTCCAAGCCCCCCACTTCAAACTTCTCCATCGATCCCGCCAAAACTCTGTTTAAACTACCATAGATTACACAGACCGACTCCTTTGAGCAGATTTCCATTCCTCCTGACTCCTACAGACCACATCCTGCTTTTTCCTCTCCTCTACAGCCAAATGCTGGTCATACAACCTCATAGGAAGCACACTTAGCTTCCATCTCACCCAGCCGTGCTACAAAAGGCTGAAAGGCCTGGAAATCGATCAGAAGAACAAAGAGGTTGGTGCTTGGTGACGGGGTCGGCTTTGAAGAACTCTGCAAGATGTCAACTTGCACTCTGGTGGGCCATTTCTCCTATAAATGATCCAGCAAAATATCTCTGGAGGACTGGACTAAACAAAAGTGGTTTCCCCTCCTGGGATATATACCAGAGTTACACTATCTTAAAAACGACTGGTTGAGTTTTCACTGCAACTCCCCTGAGGATGCTACCCTCCTCCTATCTTCCTCTTGGGTTGAAGGAGGCAGTAGCCTCATGCTCAAGCGCTGGAGGCTCACTTTCAACCCAGACACTGAGTTCTTCCAACTCAGACACCTCTGGGTGCTTCTCCGTGGCCTTCCACTTTCTCTCTGGAACGACGGAGCGCTGACTGCCATAACAAACACCCTGGGCAGACTTATCGCTCTAGACTCTCTTCCGAACACAGGACGCACGAGGAAGATGGGTAGAGTCTTGGTTGAGATTGATATCACTTTTGGACTGTTGGAATCTTTGGAGATCAAGTGGAGAGGCCGAATACACCTACAGAAGCTTGATTATCTCGGTCTCCCATTTCGCTGCAACCTCTGCAGGGAAACTGGCCACCTTAGGCGCTCCTGTCATGGTAAGTTACCTTTTTCCCCCACTGAAGATTCAGATCTACTTCTAAACCCTCCTGCTTACATGGATTCGGATCCCTCCCTTGCTTTCCTGGACTCACCCACTCAACCGCCCTCTCCTACACCTACTGGACTGACTGACCCCTCGCTAACCAAACTAAACCTGTTATGCCCATCTCTATATAAAACCCTCTCGACTGTTGAAAAGGAACTATCTAGAGGCTTCCCTTGGCTCTCCTCCTCCCACTCTACTTTTAACTCTAACCTGGGAGCTGGTAACACAAACACTCATGCTCCTTCTCCGACTGACTTACCCTCCGTCTCCCACTCTCCGTTGCAACATACACCCTCCCCCCACTCCTCTCCCCTGGACGTGCTACTCCAACCTCCCTCCCCCCCTGCTGAACCGGACGATACTTCTTCGATGCTCCCTGGTTATAGTCAGCCTACTGATGAAGGCTCGAAGTTACTGGAGGCACTAAACTCCTCGTTCTCTGTCGACCCTCCTGAGAACTTCACTCATCTCCATGTTTACCGGGGGAAAGAGCTCATCAACTCAGCCAGCGGGGAGGGTACATCCTCTTCCCGACCCACTGAATCTGCACAGAAGACTTATGCTTGGTCAAGAGGCATTGGCGTGGAGCTTTCACCACTACAGACGCGCAGTTCTAGGAAGAAGAAGGAGATTTTGAACAACACACTAGATCCTGCTGTCATCCCCTCCCAGGACGGAAAGGCCCTTAGAGCAATGAAGGCCTTGGCTCGATCAAAGTAATGATTGTGCTCTCACTCAATATCCGGGGGATCGGAGGCCCCCTCAAGACGGCTTCCTTCCGACGACTACTGGAGTCCACAAAGCCTGACGTTATTTTTCTTCAAGAGACCCTTACGGGTGAGCAAAAAGCGAGAGATTTCCTGCATCAATTTCATACTACTTGGGTTACAGTTGCAGTTAGCTCTCTTGGCAATTCCGGTGGATTGCTAATGGCATGGAACCCAGACCTATTTGAGTTTCGACCTTTCCTGACCAGGGGAGGTATTCTGCTTATTGGTCGAGTGCTAGCAACAAATCAGGAGCCGGCTCTACTTAATGTCTATGGCCCTTGCTCAGAAAAATTGTTGTTCTGGACGCAACTTTCAAAGAGTGGACTACTCTCGCTTCCCAATCTCATTCTGGGGGGGGACCTTAACTTTACCCTCTCGGCTCAGGAACATTGGGGAGGTTCTTTTTTGTCGGGACCTGCTGAAGCTTCCTACAAAGAGATATTTGATACAAATAATCTTATAGACGTACAATCGATCCGACTATCCCCCACCTGGCGTAATGGACGTGCTGGTCCTGATGCTATTGCAAGACGCTTGGATCGCTTCTTTGTGGCCGATAGCTTTCTGTCTTCTTCTGTTGCTCCGTCCTCGTGGGTGGCATCTCCCTTTTTCTCCGATCACGCCCCTGTTCTTCTCCAGCTGTTGCCTCCTATTCACCGACCGACTCCCTTTAAATTCAATCATCTTTGGTTAGAATCTGACTCTTACTCGGATCTTGTTCACTTTGTATGGAATGACCACCAATTTATAGCAGAGGTAAACCCACAAATCCGTTTGGTTTGGAAATTAAAAGTCCTCAAGACTAGGTCGATAGCGTGGTATAAGGCAAAGAAACATGCAGAAGGGGCCCGCCTACAGCTGCTGGAGACGCAGATTACTTCGAGCCTCCACAAATCTACTCTATCGGCCTTGACTGAGAATGAGACTGCTAACCTGCGGCTGCTTGAAGCACTTAGAGCGACCATACTTCGGGAGGAGGAATTTAACTGGAGACTGCGCAGCCGTGTTACATGGCTCAAGTTTGGTGATAGAAACTCTAGCTATTTCCACAAGGTCGCCAGTTTTAATAGGAATAAAAAATCTGTCTGGTCCATTGAAAGTGCAGCTGCTGGTTTAATACGTGGACAGAATGAAATCAAGGCCAAGGCAGTCTCTCATTTTTCTACATTGTATAAAGACACAAACATCCATAACCTCCGGGAGAAGGTTACTACAGCTGGTCTGTTCCCCCGCTTGGTCACTATTGAGGAAGCCAGTGATCTATACAAGCCTGTCACCCTCACTGAACTCAAGAATATACTGTCACATTTTAAAAAAGAGCGGAGTCCGGGGCCGGATGGCTGGACCACATAATTTTTCCTTTTCTTTTTTGACCTCGTTGGTGAGGATCTTCTTCGGATGGTTGAGGACTCTCGTCTCAAGGGTAAGATCGCGGGTGGCCTAAACTCTACTTTCTTGGTCCTAATTCCGAAAGAAAATCACCCGATCTCCTTTAATGACTTCCGACCGATTGCCCTGTGTAACCTGATCTATAAGGTCATTGCAAAAGTCATCCAAAATCGCATTAAGCCCTTTCTAGGGAAGGGCCTCTCTGAGAGACAGCTAGGTTTCCTGAAGGGCAGAAGAATACAAGACACTATTGGAGCTGCACATGAATGCATCCACAACATCAAGCAAAAAAACCAAAAGCGCTGATCCTGAAACTTGATCTTAAGAAAGCTTTTGACTGCATAGATTGGGAGTTCTTGAGACTTATTCTTCACGTTGTTGGATTCGGAGACAGATTTATAAGTTGGATCCTGGCTTGTGTAACCAGCGCAAATTTTGTTGTATTGATCAACGACGAGGCTACTTCCTTTTTCAAAAGTGAGAGAGGGCTCCGACAGGGATGTCCACTCTCCCCCTATCTCTTTATTCTGATTATGGAGGGTCTCAACCTCCTCCTCACTCATAGCTACTATGCTCACCATATTTCTGGCATCAAGGTTTCGAAGTTTATTCATGTCTTTCTCCTTATGTTTGTAGACGATGTTCTCATCTTGACAAAAGCTGATTTTGCAGAATGGCAACTTATCCAGGATATTCTTCACCTCTTCAGCTTGGTTTCGGGTCTTTCCATCAACTACTCCAAATCCTTAGCTCACCACTGGGGTCTCTCGGATCCTGAACTCCACCATCTTAAGAATCACCTTCCCTACTCCTTTCTTGACCTGAAGGAGGGGTTCAGATACCTTGGGTACCAGCTGAAAATGGGAGCTTCCCTTCCGGAGGATTGGCGCTGGTTAGTTGCAACCTTTGAAAAGAAAATTGATTTTTGGTGCAATAAGTGGCTGTCCATGGGTGGCAGACTCATCCTGATAAAAACAGTGCTGGAAAGCCTCGCCGTGTTCTGGATGACCCTGGAGCGGATTCCTAAAAAAGTCATCCACATTCTCCGCAAACTCGCCTTCAACTTTTTGTGGAATGGACAGGCCTGTAGACGACGATTCCATCTCTGTGATTGGGAGACACTCTCAAAACCCCGAAGAGTGGGAGGCTGGGGTCTAAAGAATCTCACCATTTTTAACACTGCCCTTCTAGCTAGCTCATTTTGGCGAGCAGCTACTCAGGAGAGTATCTTGCACCGAATCATTGCAGAAAAGTACATGAGCTCCTTGCCTTTTTGTATTTGGATCCGAAAGCCTACTCTACAGCAAAAGAGGGCTTCCCCCTTCTGGAAAGGTCTGGTCGCTGCTTTGCCTGTGATCCTCCACTGGCTTCATTGGAAGCATGGCTCTGGCAAGGAGATTCATTTGGGAAAGGATTTAATTCTTGGGTTGGAGGATAATAAACTCCTTTCTCCTTCTTTGTGTCTTTATCTCAGCTCCTTGAACCTTTCGACTCTTGCACAGGCTCGTATTCCGACCAGAGATCAATCGCTGCCGGATTACTGGTTGTGCTGCCGGGACCTGTCGATTAGTGGTCTTTGGGAGGCTGAATGGATTCGATTCACCCACGCACTTAGAAGCGCAGGTATCTCCTTAACTGATGACTCGGACACTCTGCTGTGGGCAGGAGGGGATGCCACGGGTACACTCACTGTTAAAAACTTGTACACGGCTCTCCTCAATCAATGCTCTCAAGGGATCGACTCCTCCTGGTTTGCTCAGATTTGGCGCTAGACAATCCCTCTCAAGATTAAACATTTTCTCTGGCTCACAGGGAAGGAAAAGATTCTTACTTGGGATAAGCTCCGTCGGCGTGGTTGGGAAGGGCCAAACATTTGCCTTCTCTGCCGTCGGGCTCCTGAAGATGCACATCATCTTTTTATACACTGTCATTTTGCTAGGGAGGTCTGGACTTATCTCCTAAAATTTTTCTCACTTCCCTACACCTGGAAAA
>JZKD02S1677150.1:24195-42447 GCA_000966675.3 Picea glauca | reverse complement strand
TAAAAACTTGTACACGGCTCTCCTCAATCAATGCTCTCAAGGGATCGACTCCTCCTGGTTTGCTCAGATTTGGCGCTAGACAATCCCTCTCAAGATTAAACATTTTCTCTGGCTCCCAGGGAAGGAAAAGATTCTTACTTGGGATTAGCTCCGTCGGCGTGGTTGGGAAGGGCCAAACATTTGCCTTCTCTGCCGTCGGGCTCCTGAAGATGCACATCCTCTTTTTATACACTGTCATCTTGCTAGGGAGGTCTGGACTTACCTCCTAAAATTTTTCTCACTTCCCTACACCTGGAAAAGTGACACCCTCTCTGATTGCTTCCAACTGTGGACATCCTTAAAATCCCCTCCTTATTGCCTGGTTGCTCATGTCTGCTGGCAATTATGGCTAGCGCGCAACAGAGCGACCTTCGAGGAACAGTCTCCTTCCCTGCGACATGTTGTGTGCAGTGTACAAGCCTCTTTTCATTGGAAACAACATAGAGACGTTCCACATATACACAAAGATCTTGAATTTAATCTGCCAGATGGATATACATTTGCATGTTTTGACGGTGCTGCGCAGGTCACTGGTCGCTGTGGAGCGGGGGGTATATTCAGATCACATCAATCCAGGACCACAAAATGGTATTTCAGCTGCGGTGTAGGCTCAAACACAAAAGCAGAGCTTCTGGGGCTCTGGACCACTCTGTATCTAGCCTCCTCTTGGTCAATTAAAAACATTATAGTCCTGGGTGACTCGCGTGTGGTTATCGACCGGATTAACCATAAATCCAATCTACACTCCGTTCATATAGAAGGCTGGAAACTCAAAACGCTGCAGCTGTCCAAGGTTTTTTCTGACATCAGTTTCCTTCACTTGCCCAGAGCTTTCAACGGCGAAGTTGATGCTCTATCTAAGAAAGCCTTAAAAGGCGAGGTCGGTAGACTATCCATTTCTCACTGTGATAGTGGCATTGAAAGCTCTACGACCAGCATTTGTATCTTCTGATTCAGATACCTGCCCGATTTTCACATAGTATTGTCTTTTCATGGTTTGCCTGTGGAGGCCGTTTGCATTCTGAACTGGAAGGACTCTGTAACTGACTGGTTTTTGAGAAGGCCTCGGATGGTTGGTGATTTGGAGCTACAGGCGCACCTGGGTTTAAGTTTAATAAGTTTTGTGTATGGTCATTCGATGGACATGGTCTTTCGATGGATCGCTGTATTATGCCTTGGTTATAGGCTTTATTTGTATTGTCTTCTTCCTGATTATGCTCGGCTCACGGACTGCGTTTCATAGCTGAATGCTGTCATAATGTAAATGGATTTATACTATATATAAATTCGAGTAATTTTTCCTTGGAAAAAAATTTTTATCTTTTGACAAAAAATATTCATTACTTGTGCATTTAGTTATATTAACTTTCATTGTTCAACATGTATTTCCCAACTAACTTGGCAGGGACTGCGTTGCCATGCAACCCTTGTTTAACAAGATGGGCCCCCAACTTTTGATAATATATATAAAAAAACAAGAAATATTTATTACAATAACATTGGGGGAAGTGAAGGCAGCAATAAGACTTCAAAGTTTTTGGCCAATAAGATATCACATAAATGAGATTTAAAATTTAAAATAAATAATTATTTTTTAAAACTTTGGAAAAAGAGGTGTATATTTTATGGTCAACCATGAACTAATAGAAAGTCAAGCCTAACTCAAAGCTATATACCATGCCTATCGGCAAGTATAATAATAACTCATTTAATGAGCCCTTTCCATTATTGTATCGGATTTTATTTTCCACTACTTAGTTGGGTAGTTAGATCTATTATACTAATAATAGAGACTCATTTAATGAGCTATTGTTGACTTTGTCCAATGGACCATTTTGTTCTGCTATATAAAGGCCTAGCAAGCCTTCTCATGACATCAAGTTACTCATTTTGGCTTCTCTCATATTTTCTATTGTTCATTGTGAGATTAATTAGTTCTGAGTGATTTACTAGTAATTAGTTTTAGAGGTGATGCTCCTCTTTGAGCCTTGCCTCCCAAGTACTTCATTTACATTTTTTTTTTGTCCATGCTTCTTTTCATGCAAGATTGGCACGTCTAAGCTCCTCATCTCTCGGCATTCAAGCCATCCAGATCTCAACCCCCGAGATCTGAATCACGACAGCATAATGGAACCCTCCTTATGTGAAATTCATCAAATTTTAAAGCAGGATGAAGATATCACTTAAGCAAATCGATCTTCTATTCAACAGTTGACTATTCATCTTGGGAATGTGGAACAACTCCTAACTCAAAGGATTGAGAGCTTGGAAGTTGAATGTCAATCCTTAAGAAATATTTTTCAGATACAACCAACATAGTATTTGTTTACTAATCACATGACAGTACCTTCTTGTCAAGGGAATTCAGAAGATGGCCAAGGAAGCTTTGAAGTTGCTTCCATGGAAGTGGAAGAAGAATCCCCACATCGGAGTTGAGTGTAGGGGTCCCAGGATAATATCTCTCCTAATAAGTAATGTATTTCGAAGCAGTATTTTTGTTAGGACAGTTTGTAAGGAATTATTGTATTCAGACCATGAGAACCTTCTTTAGGAGGATATATATGTATTTTTGGCCAGTAGAAGATCCTGACCTCTCGGCTCTAACAAAATTTTTCTATATGAATTAATTGATATCGCTATTGTTTTTAGAGTACCGAATTTATGTAATATAAAGTTATGTTTCCTTAAAAAGAAAAACTTGATAAATGGATTCTACGTAGTTTAATATCTTGAAATGCCTCAATCAAAATGTCATTTGTGTTACAAAAGTGATATTATGAAATATTCCATCAAGTTAGGCCGAATGGCGGATGTCCCGTTTCAGAAGATGTAAGTTTTTCATTATAGGGGCCTCACCCATGTTCAAAACTCATTTAAATTTCTCAGTGAGGTCTGTGGGCACCTGCGTTGGACCCAGGTTTATAGAGGCAGTCCCTTCGACTCAACCCTAGGTCTCCTCGATGACAATAGATGGGTCTATCGATTCTCCTAGTACAAAATAAAAGGTGATATTATGAACACGTGTTCCAGTTTTGTCTTTGTGTTGAGTCCATTAAAAAATGGGTTTATGCATTTTTTGTAACTATACCTTATTAGGCAACAAATTCTATTGGATTGTTGAATTTTACATACCATGGTAATTAATTAGATTTGAAATTTTATAATGATTGTTTATTTTATAATATTGAGTATAGCGACAATTTTACTTGGTATGATGGCACTCTAATATGTATTAACTTTTATTTGTAGATCCAAGGACAAGTTGGCAAGGTAGGGTCAAAGCTAACACATTTATATCACCACTCAAGTTTTCTTTTTAAGGGATGCTTCGTGCACCATGAGTCGAGTCCCTATAAGTGCTCAATATCCTCCTAGCTCAACCAAGTGTCATGTGTCTAAATGACACCCTCAACACAAGCCAAGTTGATGTGCACATGAACACAGAAAGCCCTTGTAATGGCTCAAATTTCAATAAATCTAATACATAAATAAACACAACAATTTCCAACCATTAACTGATATAAATAAAGATACATTAATTATGATTACATAATCCACATGATAAGTGAGTGGTCATAATCTTACTTGAGAGATGCAGATATTAACTTACTTACAATGTTGTGAAGCAAAATCCTTGTGCTCCAATATTTGAATCCAACGTGCCACAACTGAGTGTGGAGGAAAAATATCCACCCAACCAACCTCTCAATCATTATGACTAAGAGCCCTTGAGCCCTCAATCAATTACCTATGCTAGTGTCCAAGCCTTTCCATCAATTACCCAAGCAAAAGATCCCATGCTTCATTCTCCACCTTCATTATATGGAATTCCTCTTACCCATCCATGCAAGAAGTTATTGTTAGGATTCTAACAACTATTTGGATAAGGTGGTTTTAACTGACCAAGATTTAAGGCAGATTTATTGCCTCTTGTTGAAACCACTCAGTTGAGATAGGGGCAACAATTAATGTAATCAGTTTTGTATAATTGAAGGAGACATTATATAAATGTGAATGCCTTAGAGGCATTTGAGGAGCAAGAGCTTAGAGCCCTCTCCTGGGCTGCCCAGTTTCCTAGCTACTGTTGTAATCTCTTGTTTAAGCTCTATAAGCCTTTTCCATTGTCCCGTGGATGTTTCCCTCACTTTGAGGGTTTTACCACGTAAATACAGTGTCTTGTGTGATTGATGTTTGTGTATGTTTTATCTATGATTTTCTACTATGTGTTTATGATCTATGTGATCTATGTGGGTAAATGGTCTAACAAGTGGTATCAGAGCTGGTTGGAGATCCGTGAGAGTAGCTAATCATGAATATATAGTAGCGCCAAATCTCCAACTTCAAATCGTGCAAATTGTGGTAAATTGAGCAGTGCCAAAACCATGGAGGAGGAGATGAATCTCTGGGCATAAAACTGGGGGAGACTAGGATGTAGTCACGAGCTAATGGAGAAGTTCACAACAGAGAGTTGGGAACAATCATAAACCACACTGTCTCGAGGAGCTTCGTATCGACTTGTAGTTGGATATATGAAAGGTTGTATCAGACTCCCATGGTGTTGGATGAAAGCTAGAGGTAGCCAAAATGTTCGATATAGAGGATCTAGATGACATTGAGATCGTTGAGCCTGCATGTGCGTTGAGTGAGATCTGGCGTGTTAAGGTCTGAGTGTGAATATTGAATTGTTTCTGTTATTCCAGAAGAATTGATAACAACATGAGGAGGTGAGAGTTGGGTTATTTGTCCTGCAGAACTGGTAACCCCATTGATGATTGCTGGCATTGCAATCCCAATTGGGAGAACCACAGAAAACGCCTGGCAGACTGTGCGATTGGATTTGGCAGGCATGCCCAAGGAGGCAAAAAAGGGAAGTATTACGCGGTGACGGATCATAGTGATCATAGTAATAACCTACCTAGTCTTGTTTTGATGAACCAAGAGGGATAGTATTGTTTGGCATGGACACAGGTATAGCTTGCAGGCTTGGCATGTCATATAGTTGAGGTCGTCAGGATTAAAGCGAGGAGGAAAATCGGCGAAGGATAATTACATAAGTAATAAGTTGGAGGTATGGAGGGGCCAGGTTCCATGGTAGGTAACGAGAGTGGTCCTGTGAAAGGCGTCACGACTTGTTTGCAGAAACTCAACAGTCAAGCTGAGAATACACAACCAGATAAAACATTAACAATCCACAACCAGTCTCAGCCTCAGACTGAACATCAGCAGGCAATGGACAAATTCCTAGAGAAAATTTTCAACATGCCTGGTTGGCCTGATGTCGGAGTAGTTGGAAAAGCTCCATGGGAATGCAACAACATGGCGTTGGACTCATCTCAAAACAAACAAAAACCATTTACTAAGTCTTTGATGGGAAGCAGCTAGGGTATGATGACTAACTTCTCCTTGGAAGATCCTCTTTTGGCTTGCAGGCTTCAACAACAATTGCCAAACGAGAATTTACTAGGACCTTCTGAGAACACAAGGTCCATGACCATATAGCTGGGTATAGGAGGGGGAAATGCAAGCCCTTCATAGTTGTTAGTAGGCATTGGTAGCCCTGGACTTTTGGCGGTAATTAGGTCCCCTTCTTTGGGCTCTACAGTTGTCATTGCGGACACGATTACTAGTCAATCCCCTACGCAGCCATGGAGACCACCTTACGTAGGCCTCAATCATGTTTCGCTCAGTCTAGGTCAAACAAAGGTGGATACAACTCAACTTTTGAGGAAGAGATTGAGGGATGAAGAAGCAGCTCTCACCAGGCCAGCCAATACGAGCCTCTTTACAAAATTTGGCGGTGGTGGAATAACTATTGGATCAAATAATGAATAGTCGGGGCAACATAGCAGTTATGAATTAGTGCTCGCTCAACCACAAGCTCAATCTTCACCTCCACCAGGAGTTGTGGCCGCATCCACACCCGCACGCTCTCTAGTAAGGGCCAAGCGTGGTCAAGCGACAGATCCACATAGTATTGCCAAAAGACAACGCTGAGAAAGAATTGTAGAAAGAATGAAGGCATTGCAAGAGCTGGTTTTGAATTGTAGTAAGGTCGACAAGGTTGTTATGCTGGACGAAATAATTGAGTACGTAAAGTTTTTGCAGTTACAAGTGAAGGTCCTAAGCATGAGTAGACTTGGTGGCGCAGGAGCAGTTCGTCCGCTTGTAGCAGATATCTCTGTAGATGCTTCAAACAGTAGCAAAATGAAGAAGGGCCCTGAGAATAGAGATGATGATGAGGGATCGTCGATAATAGAGGGAGAAGTAGCAAAATTGATGGATGAAAACATGGGGTCAGCTATGAAGTATCTGCAAAGCAAAGGGTCAGGTATGTGTATATGGTCTCTATATTTTACTATGAATTGGCCAGATATGGAGGAAGCGCTGGTGGAGCCGATTGGAGGCCACAAGCAGAGATCTGTCAGCCTTGAGGAAGCGATTGGAAGTGACCTATTTGATTTGAAGCATGATCTCCAGTTGAAATGATATGTTGGGTGTCGGAACACACCCTATTATGGAATTATGGCACCTCTCCCTGTTTCCATTGATGGAGTCAGAGCTTGCAATCCTGATGCGCCTCAGGTTTCTAAGTATTATGTGAATGTTCATTCCACTCATGAGTACCGGCAAGAATTTTACAGTTGAGAAGGAGCGCAGTTACATGGTTCATGGAGGTAAGGGGGTTTCAACAGTGTTTCTCTACTGGATGGTGCTAACCTGTGCAACTGATGTAGCTGTTTGATTGTTGCACCTTGATTCGCTCATTTCAAGGTGTAATTTCAGTTGTCGAGGTAATGTTTTGGTACTTAAGGACATATTGGTTCTTATCTTTGGCTCTTTGCATGTTATGCATACAAGGCCCCCTGGTTTGATTTTTTTTTTCTTTGATCCACATAAGGCGCTTGGGTGTGTATGCTGGATGAACAGTCGGAATGCACCAACATGGAGTGTTGGCATCTATGCAACCCAACCATTCTAAGCCTGGCTTGTAGCCTTGTTTATTGAACCTGATATTATCTGTTGTGGGTTGTCTGTTGTTTTGTTTTCGGACATAGATATATAGAATGAACCAAACCTTCATTTGTTCCCATGCATCTGTTGATGCATTGTGGTTCAGGACCTCTGGACATTCTAAGTTTGTGGAGTTTGTGAATCGTAATATGCTTGCACTGAGTGGATGGACTTGTGGTCGCTTGCCTATGTTTACACCTGGATGTGACTACTTGTGGTGAGGCTGCAATCCATTGCCAAGAAAGCTGCAATGAAGCGAAATTTTGGTCTTCAAGTTGGCTTGTTGTTACAGGTTGGAAGCGGCGTGGTAATCACATGGACAGAATGTTGGCAGTTTAATGGGTCTACTTGTTATCTTTTGTAGTCTGTCGCTTTGGTGACGGTGATGGAGGCCATTGAAGAGATGAATCCATTGGAGGACGAGACCGGTCCGGCAGTGGACGATGTCAAGAAGTAGCCCGAGGAAGAAGCGAAGGTCTTTGTGTTCGATGTAGCAACGGTAATAGTTAAGTTAAAGTATGAACATTTTTTACTATGGAGTTGTAAATGTAAAATTATTATATGTAATTGGGTATACAGCTGTAAGACCTGAATAGGAATGTGTACCCCGTACCTCGGTATCTCGTTGGTAAAGTCTAGATGTATGCTTAGGTGATAGGGAGTGGGTTTCGGGTCGGTCCATGAAATTGCATGTAATGAAGTCTGTTTAGGCTAGGAAAAACTCTATTGTAAATTGGCCTGGAGGTGAGCGGTGAACACTTACTTGGCCGGCTTGGACAGATTTGGTTAAGGAAATGTTCATGTTAAGGTTGACCTAGGACTCCATTGAAAGTTGCCTGGAAGTGTGCTTGTGTCAAGCTCACTTGGCTAGCTTCATCTGCTTTTGTCGAAGGTCTCGAATACAAAGTTCGAGGTGGAGCATTGAAGGTGCTCAGGATTGCGACAGGAGAGTTGTTTGCAAAGCTCAAGTAATTATTGTATGGCCTGGATCTAGACCAGGCAATTGTACAAGATGCAGATTCCTTCATGGTGAGCCAAGATTTACAAGAAGTGAACGTAACCATTGTGTTTATGGTACTCACTATCTTGGTGTTTAGACTGTTGACGATATGCTTGTAGTAGGTAGTAGCATGGTTAAGATCAACAGGTTGGCTCAATTGACTTGGACGTTCGAGATGAAGGATCTGAGAGCAACAAAACAATCTTGAGCATATAAATTCACAGAGATGGGATTGATGGTAAGTTTTAGGTTACCACAACTCGAGTACATGGTAACGATACTCAGGAAATTCGGTATGAATGATGTGAAACTGGTAAAATATTTTTTGGCTTTCCATTATAAGTTTTCTTCAGGTTTGTGTCCAAATGATGAAGAAGAAAAGGGTTATATGTCTCGTGTATGGTATGCTAGTAGAAAGATTGATGATTGCGATGAAAAGATGAGATATTTCACGTACAGTTGGTGTTGTCAGTGGTCACATGACAAATCCAGGTGGAGCAATGAAATGGGTGCTTCGGTTTTGGAAGCACTAGTATCACCTATCTTTAGCTTGCAAGAAGGTGATGAATGGACAATGGCATGGCATGAGGTAAATTGTTGCCAAGGTGGAGATTGTTAGGATTCTGACAACTATTTGGATAAGGCGGTTTTAACTGACCAAGATTTAAGGCAGATTTATTGCCTCTTGTTGAAACCACCGAGCTGAGATAGTGGCAATAATTAATGTAATCAGTTTTGTATAACTGAAGGAGACATTGTATAAATGTGAATGCCTTAGAGGCATTTGAGGAGCAAGGGCTTAGAGCCCTCTCCTGGGTTGCCTAGTTGCCTAGTTGTTGCTGTAATCTCTTGTTTAAGTTATATAAGCCTTTGCCATTGTCCCGTGGATGTTTCCCTCGCCCTGGAGGTTTTACCACGTAAATACGATGTCTTGTGTGATTGATGTCTGTGTATGTTTTATCTATGATTTTCTGCTGTGTGTTTATGATCTCTGTGATCTATATGAGTAAATGGTCTAACAATTACTTGCATGAGTTACACTTGTCATTAAATAATTAATCGTGAAGTTTCCATTTTCTTAATTTAGTTTTTCTTTGATTTCTTTTTAATAATTTATCTTATTTTTATCTTTTTTCTTTTACTATAATTTCTTAGTTATTTTTTTATTTTTTTCTTTTATTATTATTATTCTTTTTAATTATTATTTTTTTAAAACTATTTAGTTATTATTTAATACTTAAACCAATAAAAGCATTACAACGCCATAATAAACCCCTTCACCTTTAACTAGATAATTATAAATCCCCTCAATCGATAGTAACCTTTTTCAAAGGTGGATAAATGGTTAAACAATAAGGAAAAATTTAATAAAACCCTCCCCTTGTTAGAAGTGTGTCATTGAAGGATGAAAATTAAAACATCCACAAAAATGATATGTTGCATTGCACATAATGATTCATGTGTTGTGCTATGATTCACGTGTTGTGCTAGTTAGATGTTTTTTTATTTTATGATATATTTATTTTGTTATGGTTTTATAACTGTTGGTATGGATTTTATTATTTTTTATTATGTTGGTATGGATTTTATTATTTTTTATTACAATATTGTGAAGAACATTCTCAAATTTTGTTGCTTTTAGTTATTGAGTCAACTAAAAGAATCTTAATACTTTAGATTGTTGTGGTTGTATGATTTTTGGAAATGTATTTTGTTGTTATTCCATGTTTAATAGGAGGGATTTTTGAAATGTATTTTGTTGTTATTCCATGTTTAATAGGAGGGATTTTTGAAATGTATTTTATTGTTTTTTCCAAGCACATGGATATATAATAATCGATTTGAATTTAAACTTTTATCATTTTAAATTAATTTTTATCCAAAACAAGTAATAGTAACAAAACTATTTATTCCTTAAGAAAAATGTGTTTATGCATTGAATTGATGCAATGGGCTCATTAAAAAGTCGGTGTTAAGGAAATCCATAAACTATAACTATTCATTAAATATCTAAAGGCTCTGCCTCATATGATTATATTTATAAAGACATTGTTTAGTTGATGTTTGATGGTCCATAACTACTCATTAGGTATTTAAAGGCTTTCCATCACATGATTATACTTTTTCAAGAGAAAATTACTCAAATTTATATTAGGTATAAATTTCTTTACACAATCAAAACGATCGACAATCAATACCGGACACAACAACAAGTAGGCCCCAATCAAGCTATCCACCACTTGGAACCCTCAGAAATGTTCAAGTTCTATATAAAACCCCAATACACCAATCAACACTAGAGTAAAGAGAACAACCCTTCTCATTCAAAGACATTTATCGAGGAGATAGGACTCTTTCTTCCCCTATCACTATGGAAGACCGAGAGTCTACCAAACTCTTCTTTAAGAGCTCTTTTTGAGAGAGCATCCGCCTCTCGATTACGCGACCTGGGTAAGTGATGAAAGGAGATGTCCGCGAAGAGAGTTGACAGCCCCATCACTCTATCCTTCCAGCAATCAATGTGGATCGAATGTAGCTTGGTCTTTTTTGAGATCCAATCAATGATAACTCGCGAGTCCCCGAGGACATGCAGGTGACTAATGGACCAGCAGGAAGCAAGAAAGAGGGAGGCCCATAGACCCAGTAGCTCGGCCTTTGTGTTAGTGCCGCTGCCGCAATTAAGAAACCACCAGGTACACCTTGACGGATGAGATTTAAAAAATCCCCCCGCCCCGCAGTTTCCTCCACATACCTGGGCAGCACCATCAAAGCATGCCACAGTGTATCCTTCCATTTGAGTGAAATCACAGGATTTGGGAATTTGAGTTTTTAAAGAAGACTGCTTCCAGTGGAAAGATGACACAATTTTGTAAAAAACTCCATTCAGCGAAGGAAGACGAGAGTCGAAGATAGCTCGATTTCGGGCANGTAAGTGATGAAAGGAGATGTCCGCGAAGAGAGTTGACAGCCCCATCACTCTATCCTTCCAGCAATCAATGTGGATCGAATGTAGCTTGGTCTTTTTTGAGATCCAATCAATGATAACTCGCGAGTCCCCGAGGACATGCAGGTGACTAATGGACCAGCAGGAAGCAAGAAAGAGGGAGGCCCATAGACCCAGTAGCTCGGCCTTTGTGTTAGTGCCGCTGCCGCAATTAAGAAACCACCAGGTACACCTTGACGGATGAGATTTAAAAAATCCCCCCGCCCCGCAGTTTCCTCCACATACCTGGGCAGCACCATCAAAGCATGCCACAGTGTATCCTTCCATTTGAGTGAAATCACAGGATTTGGGAATTTGAGTTTTTAAAGAAGACTGCTTCCAGTGGAAAGATGACACAATTTTGTAAAGAACTCCATTCAGCGAAGGAAGACGAGAGTCGAAGATAGCTCGATTTCGGGCATTCCATATGTGCCAGCAAACAAAAACTGGTAAATACTTCGGCGCTATAGCTTGGGCCAGCCAAAGGGTAAAACAGTGAGAGAGTGAGGAGCCATTCCAGGAAAAAAACCGCGGAAATTGGGCGAGAACCAGTGACCAAACAGCTCGGGTAAAGGAACAAAACACCAACAAGTGTTGAATATCTTCAGCATCCCTGCAACAGAGGGGACATATCCTCGGCCCCTTCCAGCCCCTCCGTTGTAACGCGTCCCAGGTAAGTGACCTACCCTTCCCTGCGAGCCAAATAAAGAGCTTCAATTTTAAGGGTATGTCCCATCGCCAGAGGAGGGAGAACCATGTTCTATCCACCGTTACCATACGCTGACTGTGAAGCGCTGTGTAAAAATTCTTTACAGAGGTGATTCCCRTGGCGTCTCCGYCGGCCCACCGAAGTGAATCGGGACGCGCAGAGAGAGTTATACCCGAGCCTTTGAGCGCTTTAATAAAACGATCCCATTCAGAAGCAATCGGCTGACATAAACGAAGATCTCCACTATTCATCCAGCAGTCAGGGAGTGAGCTGTTGTTTGAACGTAAATTCACCTGTGAAAGAAATGTGATGTTAAGAAACTGGAGCTGCGTCCTCAGCTCATCCGAGAGGAGAGACCTCTCTCCCAGTCCCAGTATGTTGTCGACCCCAATACGGATTTCAGTGCYAGCTCCCGGCTTCCWTACTAACCAGTGAAGGATGACTGGCAAGGAGGWCACCATACCCTTCCAGAAGTGGGATACATTCCTCTGCTGAAAAAAAGGCTTGCGAAACCAATGGACAAGCGGCATAGCRCCTAAGTACTTGTCAACAATTACCCRGTGCCAAATCGAATCAAYAGTGACCGCTCTCCATAGTGAATTGGCTAGAAGGGCCRTGTTAAAGGAAGACAAATCCATAARCCCCCAGCCCCCAAATCTCCGAGGTTTTGAAAGGGCTTCCCAGTTGCATAAATGAAAACGGGAATGATCAGGACTACAATTCCACAGAAAATTATAAATAAGTCTCCGAAGAATTTTAACAATCTTGTTAGGGATTTTTTCCAGAGACATCCAGAAAACCGGGAGACTTTCCAGAATGGAMTTTACCAAGATGAAACGTCCYCCCAGGGACAACCATTTGTTACACCAGAAGTGAATCCTACTTTCAAATCGAGCCACCAGCCATTTCCAATTTTYCGGCGTTGAGGCACCTAATCTTAGCTGGAAACCGAGGTACTTGAAACCCTCACTCAGGTGAACAAAAGTAAAAGGAAGTGAGCCCTTGAACGTGAGGAGATCAGCCTCCGAAAGACCCCAAAAGTGGACAGAGGATTTGGAGTAGTTGATGGATAAGCCAGAAGCTGAGCAGAAAAGATGAAGCACTTCAATGATTACCAGCCACTCAAGAAGATCCGCTTTAGACAATAGTAAGACGTCATCAACAAACAAGAGATGAATCAATTTAACGAGCTTAGAGACTTTTATGCCGGAGATATGGTGCTCCTCAAAAAATTTTGTGAGAAGAAGGCAGAGCCCTTCCATAATTAAAATGAAGAGATAGGGGGAGAGTGGGCATCCCTGGCGGAGCCCCCTCTCACTTTTAAAGAAACAGGAGGCCTCGCCATTAATCAAAACAGCAAATGAAGAACTAGAGACACAGGACATAATCCAAGTAATGAAGGATTCACCAAAACCCACCAAGTGGAGAATTAATCTCAAAAACTCCCAATCCACGCAATCGAAAGCTTGCTTGAGATCCAGTTTCAAAATCAGAGCCTTTTGGTTTTTCTTTTTAATGCTGTGGATGCATTCGTGGGCAGCTCCAATAGCGTCCTGAATATGTCTACCCCGCAAGAAGCCTAGCTGCTCTGCTGAGAGACTTCTTTCAAGAAGAGGCTTAATCCTGTTTGAAATAACCTTAGAAATCAATTTGTAGATGAGGTTACATAAGGAAATCGGACGGAAGTCACTAAAAGAGAGAGGGTTGCTTTCTTTAGGTATCAATACTATAAAAGTAGAGTTAATACTTCCCACAATTTTTCCCGAAGTGCGGGTGTCTTCCACCATCTAGAGTAAGTCCAGGCCAACAAGGTCAAAATAATAGCTAAAAAATTCTGCCGACCATCCATCTGGGCCGGGGCTCCTTTCCAGGTTGAAATGTAAGAGAATATTTTTTATCTCCGATAGTGTAACAGGTTTGAAGAGTGCTGCCGCTTCCACATCTGAAACGAATCTGGGAAAGAGAGAAGCCGTAGCCACCATCCCTCGGTGGTCAAGGTTCGCTGTCTTTTTGAAAAGGCGACTGAAATGGGAAACCGCCTCATCCTGGATGCCTTTCTGACCGCTAATAAAATCACCACCACTATCTTTAATAGACCAAATGTATTTTTTGTCACGGTTGAAACTGGCAACTTTATGAAAATATCTAGAATTTGAATCGCCACATTTAAGCCAAGTCTGTCTGCTGCGCAAACGCCAGGAATTCTCCTCAGCAATAAGAAGTGAGGCTCTCTCAGACTCCAGCTGTTTTAGGGATGCCGATTCCTCCAAAGTCAATGCTGCCAAAGACGAGGAGAGTAAGATTTGTGAAATCTCTGATTCCAGCCTGTGTAAATTAGAATATTGTTGCTTCTTTAATTCATGGAACCAGGCTTTGGATTTTGTTTTGAGTGAACTTAACTTCCAGACAAGGCGTCGTTGGGGGTTGGCTTCCGATAGAAAACAAGGATCGCTCCAGACCCCGTGGACTAAATCAGAATAGGCCTCGGACGAGAGCCATCCATGATTAAACTTGAAAGGCGGTGACAAATGTAGTGCAGGGAGCCATAACCGGAGGAGAATAGGCACATGATCAGATACATAGGGGAATTCAACCCAGGAAGCAGGGAAGCCCTACGTAGACAAAATGTTTTCAGCGACCAGGAAGTGGTCCAATCTTCTCGCAATCTCAGCAGAACCCGATCGCCCATTCCTCCAGGTTGGAGTTAGACGACTTGGCCTAACATCAATCAGATGATTTGAGTCAAAGAGCCCTTTAAAAAATGCCGCAGAGGGACCCGGAAAATAAGAACCTCCCCAGTTTTCCTCAGCTGAGAGAATTAAGTTTAGATCTCCACCAATGACGAGATTTGGAATGGAGAGTAAACCAATAGCATCCAAATTAGACCAGAAATTCTGTTTATCAACACAAGGACCATAGACGTTAAGTAGGGCGACTTCCTGCTTTGAAGCTAAACAATTTCCAAGGATCAATATTCCTCCACTAGTTAGGAAAGGTTTCAAATTATAAAGACAGGGATCCCAAGCTACCATCAGACCGCCAGAGGTTCCCAAGGAATTTACAGCAGCCGAGACCCAAGAAGGTCGGAAGAGGTGAATAAAATCTCTGGCTTTGTGATCGGCCGCGAGGGTTTCCTGAAGAAATAAGATATCAGGCTTGGAGCAATCTATTAGTCTTCTGAAGGAGGCAGCCTTGAGGGTGCCTCCAATCCCTCGAATGTTTAGTGAGAGTAATAACATTACTTAGAGCGGGCCAAGTCTTTCAGTGCTCTAAGTGCCTTGCCATCGAGGGAAGATGAAACTGAGTCTGAATGCAATGAATTTAGAATCTCCTTCTTTTTCCTGGAGCTTCTGGTTTGAAGTGGAGAGAATTCTGAGCTAATCCCTTTAGACCAAGCGTAAGATTTATCCTCTATGTCCTTGTGAGTAGAGGAGGATGAACCCACCTCAGGGACTGGCTGGAGGAGATCTTTGCCTTGGAATACCGGGAGCTGCACTGAATTTGACGAAATAAAGGAAGGAAGTGTAAGAGTATTTAATTCCTCCAATACAGAATCACCATCCCGATCTGCTTGATTGTAACCAGGAAGCGCCGCAATGGAATACTCTGGCTCTGTGTAGGTAGGAGGAGAGTTAGAGGGGAAAGGAGGAGAAGATGGGTGTAGAGGGGGCGGAGGAGGAGCCGGGACCGAGCTATCTCCTTGTATAGCCGTAGCCTGGAGGGGGGCAATGCCATCGGGTAGAGATAGAGACGGGTTAAGGGGCTGCGAAGCTGCTGGTACATGGGTCGAACATGGGTTAAGGGACTGCGAAGCTGCTGGAATGGGAGGTCTAGAGTTAGTCTGTGGAGATATCCAGGAGAAACGGTCAATAACTTCTTTCTCGGATTCAGAAAGTGAATAAAACAGAGTGGGACAGATCTGAAGTATTTTTGACCGAGGTAGAGCCTCAACGAAGGGATCAAGGTGAGCAGAGGAGACAAGAGGAACATCTAAATGAGCCAGTGCGGGGTCAGCTGCAGGATAATCGGGAGGATTGAGGTAAAGGTCAGATTCTTCCGAGTCTTCAGATGCATCTATAAAAATCTTTTCCGGGCAGGAGCGGCGAAGGTGCCCTGTCTCCCTGCAGAGATTACATCTAAATGGAATCCCTAGAAAGTCTAACTTCTGAAGCAGCTTACAGCCACGCCACTCTATCTCCAATGATTCAGGCAGGCCTGCTGTAATATCAATCTCAACCAGAACACGACCCATTGTCCTCGAGGAGTTGTTAAGGTTCAGGGGGTCCAGAGAAATAAACTTTCCTAGGGAGTTTCCGATAGCTCTCAGGGCTTCTTCAGTCCAGAGGTGCAGTGGGAGCCCCGGAAGGAGCACCCAAAGATGTCTATGACTGAAGTAATCAGAGTCTGGATTGAACGCCAATCTCCAGCGCTTTAACATGAGACTACTACCACCGAAGACCCACGGGGAGGACAATAAAAGAGAAACATCTTCAGGTGTTTTACAGAGAAAACAAAACCAACCTTTCTTGAGATATTGAACCTCCAGTGAGTAGCCAAGGAGAGGGAACCAGGTCTTCTTAATCCACTCCTCCAGCGGCAGTGGGTTTAGACTTTTGTAAGAGATCCTTCCAACAAGGGCACAGGTTGACATTTTGCAAAGTTGCTCCAGTCCAACGCCGTCGCCCAGTACCAAACGTGTCGATTTCCTTTTTGTTTTCCAAGCTTTTCTAGTAGATGCCGATTTTTGTGAACAGGGAGGAGCAGTGGGGACAGTAGGAAGGCTGCCAGTGGGCAGGGGATCAGTTTTCGGTAAAGCAGTCTGTTCCTCAGGAGACACAACGGGAGCTGAAGAATTTGAAAAAAGAGTTTTGGAGGGAAGGTGCTGCGACTTTGAAATGAGGGCATCTACTTTGTCAAAGAGCCCCACCTGATTCCAGTAAAGATCGTCGGAAAATTCCATCAGAGGGAGTGTCGGCGAGGCCATGATGAGATTCAGGTGACCACCCACAGCTTACTGGAAAGTAGAAGCAGCAGGAAAAAAGTAGGTGGGCCATAGGAGTGAAAGGGAGAGGTATTGGGAGGATACAGAGTCAGAGCGACATGAGTTAAGCGGAGCTGGATACCTCTTAAATCGGGGACCTGTATAAGATGACAAAAGTGCTGAGTACAGGCCAAGTTAGAGTACACAGCACAGCGAGAAAGGGATAAAAACTTACAAGACTAGAAGAAAGGATGAGTGGTCTCCACCAGGACAGAAGGTTCAGTAAGAAACAAAAGAAAACGGACAACAAGGACCCTTGTGAAGACTAGTAAGTCCCCGGTTACCAAAACTTGACGGTGGCCGACAGAAGGAATGTAGGTCACAAAAAACGTGAGGCAGGTAAAACATGGACCAAAAAACGAAATAGTGGATGCTCAGTGGACGTAGTGTAGTGGGTCAGTGGACTGGCTTAAAGCTGGGAGGCTCAGTGGACATGGAGAAGCGGGTCAGTGGACCGGCCTAGAACTGGGATGAAGCTTGGATAAAGAGTCGAGATCGCCTCCTCCTCCTGTGTTCGCCTCCATGTTCGCCTCTCCACCTTCATGCCAATTCTAGGCCTTATTGAGTACAAGATGCAGAAAATCATGTTAGAGTGATTTTTCATTTAAACATAATAATCTTAATAATGTTAAGAAACGCTTAAATTTTTCAATGAAATATAGAGAAAGAAAAATAATAAATTAAAATTTTATTTATTTATTATTATTATTATTATTAAATTAATTACAAATTAAAAATTAAAATTATTAAACTATTATTATTTATTAATATTTGTATCCTTTAAAAAGTTAATTAAAAAAAAAAATTCATAATTAAATTTAAAAATTTGAATTTTTTTATTATTTTTTATTTTATATGAAAACTAAAAAGTTTTTTTTATTAAATATCTATATTAAATTATTTTCTCTATATAATGCATATACGTTGTGAATTTTTCATTCACTTTAAACTCATATGTTTTTAATCATATAATCCTATAAATTTATTAAATCAAATTGTAACACTTAAATTTTAAGATCAATTAATAATTATTTATCCATAATTGGTACGTTTCATTTTAATGTTTTTTAAATATTTATTCTTTAATTCATGAAATCTATAAAATGTCATGTTTTTTTTTAGCTTTTTTTAATCTATGAAATCTATAAAATGTCTTAGTTTTTTTAGCTGATACATGAACTATACAAATTTGTCATACTCAATATTTACAATTGCGCCTGAACTATTCAAATTTGTCGTACTTGGTATTCACAATAGTTCCAGCATGATCGATAATGCATCCAAGTTCTAGCAGACATAAATAAATGTAACATTAATCTTGTTTAACTATGACTGGGCTTTATGAGGAAGTTGCTATGGGTGGATTATTAAAGAATGCACTCGTAAATATGAATTCACATTTGTTAAGGAGCACAAGATTATCTCTTTGCCCTGGCCATGCAATTATGTCAAACCACACTGTCATGAAA
>JZKD02S1677149.1:315139-333416 GCA_000966675.3 Picea glauca | reverse complement strand
AGAAGTTCCTGTCAAGGTGACAGTGTGGGCAGGGACTTAGACATTGTGTCTCCGAGGGCACACTAAGTGAGCAGGACTTAGCTCACGCTAGCAAGTGTGTATTAGGACGGCAACAGCTACGATCTAGTCTTCTCAACTTATGGTACCTGTTTCCTAGTCCTGAAAGATGTCTCTTCATCTGATCCTTTCTGAGATCAGACTCATTTTGTTCTTGATTTCTTTTGAGTCTACAAGGACTTCATAGTCTCTACAAGGTATACTTGGTGTTGAATACCAAGTCTTAAAAAGTCGAGTCTGACTTCAAGTGAATTATGCTTCCTGTCAAGGTGGCTTCATTATCCTTTGAACAAGTCTACTGTGAGTTCTTGTTCTAATGTTCGGTCATCTTTGGAGCCTTTTGCTCCTTACAATCAATCTCCATATGAGAATACTCTGGAGCTCAAAAAATAGCTTCTTCTTCATTTTCTTTGGTACATGAATGTATATGGTCATGTACATAGTCTGCTTCATGTCTCATCTAATCTGTTGCCTTTTGCAACCTTTACTATAGCTTCCTCAAGGTTATCACCTGTGACCTGAAACAAGGTCAACAAAACAACAACCAAGAATAATATTATTTTGATAAGAATAATATGAAAAATCGTCACAGTAGCTCCTTTAGAGCTATCACTTGTGATCTTCCTAAAACAAAGATCAAAAGTAATAAATACAATATGGAATGGGATCAACACTCTTCTAGTGTTGTGATCAAACATTCCTCCATGGTAACCTGAAACCAACACAAGAAGTTTCTCCTAGAGAAGATGTTAGTTGTATCTGGTAAATGATTACAATAAGCATTTATCTCAATATGCTCACATGCTACCAAGTATAATACTTTTCAAAGACTGTTATCTCAACTATACTGTTTACTTGTAATGAGGTAGTTATCAAACTTGACATGTGTAAGTTTGAATCTTATCCACTTAATCAATCAAACCTGGAGTCTTGTCCTCAAGAATGAGTGTTGTTGTTTTTCTTCCTAGTCTCCTTTGCTCAGGATGACAAACATTCTCTTCAACCTGTCTTCTGTACTGAGATAAAATGATTTATTAACATAAATCTAAGTTAAAGAATAAACTCTATAATCTCAACTTTAATCAATCTAATACCTTGACTTTAATCTTGACCAAAGGTTAGTATGATGGTCATAGCTTCAACATACAACCTAGATGCCATAACAAATAGATGCATATTTAAAATGATCATACCTGGGGTACATTATTCCTCTGAATGTATTGGATCTGAGATCATTCTGGATCTATGATTCTCAACAGATCCTTTCTCTTGCAAGTACCCCTTTAGAATAATAATACATTTTAACCATATGTAAGTACATACCTCTGATAGTATCTTGCTAGGGTAAGGTGGGTAAGGTGCACTAGGACAATAAAACAACAATCCCAACACTTCACGAAAACTTTCACTGCAACTGGTGCTACAACTAGCATGAAGGAACTGGCACTGTAATTGCAACTGATAATGCAACTGTAACTGACACTACAACTGCAACTTAGGGTTTTATGAGGAAACCCTAATTTTTCAACTTTCAAATTTTGGAATTTTGATCCATAGATTAGGATGCCCAGGGCTGAGGGGAGAGCTGTCAGATTTCAAAAATTTCAATTTTACCCCTTGAAATTGAGCATGCGCAAATATGGACTGGTACTTCAGGTACCGGTTCTGGTTTCCTGGTTTTCCGATACCAGTCAAAACTAGGGTTTCACTTTCTGGAGGCTCTGGCCACTGAAAAGGTGCACTCAAGCTGCCAATGAGTTTGCTAGGCTAGGGCACACTTCCCTAGATGGTTTTTGGTCATAAATTCTCTTCCAACAAAAAGCCCTAATTTTCTTGTATGACAACAGTGACGTTTTTTATTACCCAGTGAAAGGTGATCTACTTAGTTTAGCTCTGAAACCATGTTAAATTTAGAGCTACTATTAAGTTCTTTTCAATTCACTGGACAATAATAACATAAACAGGATTACTGAGAGAAACACAATCACAAGGTACACATCATTTTATCCTGGGAAACCCTCATGGGGGCGAAAATCCAGCAAAAGCTTCCTTAATATAGTTTGCCAATACAATGTCAAGATAAAAGACAAAACCACCAAGAATAACCAAGACTCGGCATGCCCCTCTCTCTCCTTCTAGCAACTGCAGCTATCTCCAAAACTTGCGCACTAGATAAGCGGTTGAGTGAGTGAGTGAATGAGGCACTGGCCTCTCTTATTTATACTAGCTGAGGAGCGCTAGGGTTGTCTTTTCACCAAGCTGGGTTGACTTCTTCAATTAGTGGCTAAGACCACTTTAATTATCCCTAAGGGCTGACTTCTCAACTAGCATCATTTGATTAGGGTTTGACCAATCCACAAAAGGGGATTAAGTCATACATAAGTCCTAACACGATCAATCCACAAAAGGGGATTGATCTATTTAATAATAACTTAATTATAATTAGAATATACTTCGCAGTTACAATATTTCAACACATTCATATAATGAATGACCAGTGACTTGTTGCGATTCGAAGGCCGATGCTCTGATCGACAAATGACAAAAGCACAAAACTTCTCTTGCTCGGATAGCAAGCAACCACACAATTTTTTTTTCTCGCACTCACTCAATCAACGACCATACAATTGTAGATGTACTTTCAACAACCTTTGATGGCACCAGAAAAGATGTTAAAGCAACCATTAATAGAATATGCGAGTTCATGGTCACTGCATGTGTCTCGAGGCTATAGAATTTTAGGATTTGTTGCACAAGAGCTATCACATTCTCCACAACTCCACAAGAAATCCCAACATCAAAGATGGGATCGACATCATCAAAGAATGAAGCTATCCCCACAATTAGTTATAGATGTATTAAGGCATATAATGGACCACACATACTCGAGCTTTAATATTATTTTACATGGGAAAAATACCAATTTGGTTATAGTCACAACGTTGTTGTAGATAATGAGATGATCATCCACTACATTGTTTAATGTAATGTGCTTTCATTTGATATTATGATAAAAACCAAGAAAATCAAATCGATTCAAGAGTCCTAAAATGTGCAAGAATCAAAGAAATTGCACAAAAGCCCAAATAAACAAATGGATTCTCCCCTTGTAAGGCACAATGAGTTGGATCAGGCAATGTGCAAAGATTGCAATGTGGTCATAAAGTCTGAGTCTCTCTGACCTACTCACCAAGCTTCTCGAAAACACAATGAGGTTGTGGAAAATCTAAAGGTTCATGCTGCCAAATCTGCAACTCATAATAATACTAAGCTTACACAAACTGGTGCGGTCAATGTTGAGAGTCAATCGATATTTACACAGACTGGTGCGAAGAATGTCCAAATACAAAAAACAACTCGACGCATTAATCAACACAAAACAAACTCTTGATTTACCTCATGCGATATGCAGTCTCATTCGACGACCGCGATTATAAATTCATCATCCCACGTATTCCTTCGCTATAATCACAACACACAATAATTATTGCAGTCTAGTATTTATATTTCCGTCTGAAGTAATCATAGGTCTGCTCAATTCATTCAAGGTAACCGGTCTTCAACCACCATAGCAATCACCACTAGGCTTTCACTATGAACTTCTCACTCTTGCACATGCACATAGGTATCACAATGCAATGCTCTAATACCACGTGATAAAAACTAGAAGCAAGAAAATGACCAAGAAAGTAAAATAACTAACAAGAAGACAAAGAAAACGAAAACGGGCGGAAAAGGCATCAATCAATGGTACATTAAATAATACAACTCAATGTAATGACCCCACAACTGTATCATAACTAACCAGTTGTTAAGGTCTAGTGAGGACTTAGGATTATTTTTAATAAATAAATAATTTATTTCGCTTAATTCAAACATATATTTATCATTAACATATATTAATAATTTAAAAAATATAAAAATTTTCATTACCTTGTAAATCAATCATAAGTTACCAACATTTATTAACGACAAAAGAATCCCTATCAATATATACAAGCACAATTTCTTTTATTTATATGAATATGAGAACAATCACATACACAATGAGTATTAGGGACGTTATTGAGTGCTATATTATAAAGGCTTTTCACCGGCACTTATTAACGACAATACTATCCTTGTCAATATATACAAGCACAATTTCTTTTATTTATATGAATATGAGAACAATCACATACACAATGAATATTAGGGACGTTATTCATATTGAGTGCTATATTATAAAGGCTTTTCACCTGCACTTATTAACGACAATACTATCCTTATCAATATATACAAGCACAATTTCTTTTATTTATATGAATATGAGAACAATCACATACACAATGAATATTAGGGACGTTATTGAGTGCTATATTATAAAAGTTTTTCATGTTATCTTGGACATTATTGCATCCAAGTTATCTATATACAACATCAATGAATATTAGGGACGTTATTGAGTGCTATATTATAAAAGCTTTTCATGTTATCTTGGACATTATTGCATCCAAGTTATCTATATACAGCATCCATTCAATTTTAGAGGTTGTGACCAATTATGTCAATAAGTCCTAACTCATATATTAATGTAACCCCAAAAATTTATACGTAATAAAATCCTCAAACACCTTTATAATAGTATAATCCTCAATCAATAAATTTTAATATAAAGCGTTATTTTTCACATAATCCTTAATCCTTGTATTGACAATAAATTAATATAATCATTACCCTTTAGTGACCCTTTATTACTATAAGTTTTAATCTTTAATCCTTAATTATAATATCTAAACAACATGAATGGACCTAACGATTAAAAACATTCGTTTTCATCTTACAAGTTATAGTGTCAAATCTGAATCGGATAGAGTTTGTACATCTTTGTAGACTATGCAGTCGGACTCAATTTTATTCAAGTGTTAACACAAAGACAAGTAAAGTAGGAGACAAATTCACAGATGACCAGAAGTCGTGAAGCCTAAGTACACAGATCCACATAAGCTTGAATACACAAAGTCAAAGGAGTCATCTTATACATTCATGTGTTGAGCCTTTCCAACCCTCTACACATGTTTTTAAAGGTCCAGGTGCTTTCATACAAGTGGGTTATAGAAAAAAAATTCTCCAGTATATTTAAGAATTCTTTATAAGTACTCCATTGGAAATATATAGGAGGTTTGTAATAAATCTCAGTTCCAAGTTAGTTGTTCCATTGTTAGGTTTTGAGTTATGAAGAGTTATGCTCTATGTTGAATTCTAAGCATGACGTAACATTATGTTCCATTCCCCACCACACTTAACACTTCCCATCCTGGAGCCTATCACATTGTACTAAACTTTGGTAATGGGTCATGGTCCACTCTCTCATGAGAAGAAAGGGTTGAAGGCCAAGAGGTTGATGCAATTGCTATATATGCTATGTAAAAAATGATAAAGGCCACCTATAAAAGCCACATACCAGCTTGATCTCTACACCTTCTAATGGTAATCGCCCCATGTCCTGATGCACTAAATGCACACTCATAACAAGACTTTAGACCAGCAAAAAAATGAAAGAATAAAGCTTGAAACTTGTAAAGGGGACTTGCAAAATAACGAATGGGTATCAAAACACAATTAAGGGGTTCATAATGCAAAAAGTACCAAGGAAAGGGTATCTCAAGCAACTACCTCTATAGAAGCACTCATAGAAATGGATTCAATGACACCATATGCCATGAAGTAAGCCCAAATTCATACCACTACCACACTTACTCTTGAAGGGTTTCTTTCTTTCACCGTTTCTCTCGGGCCCTATCTCTCTACCTAGATCTTTTCTTTCACTATCTTGGTTGGCACACCTAAAAGGTGTTGATGTTTTGGTAGCTACGGGAGGTATTAACCTCTAGTATAACCTTTGTAATTAGAGTAGAATATTTTGAAAGCAAGAGAACCATTAACCATTAAAAATATGTGGAATACCCTAGAAGAGAAGTCGACTCAAGAAGATAAATAGTAAAGTAAATAGAAGGCTCCAGAAAGTGAGGTCGTCCCCACATGAAAAGACACCTTGGCAGATTATTATAAATAGAGGCTAGGCACTCCTCATTTGGACACACACTCACTCACTCAACTAGGGCGCAAGTTTAAGGAGCAACAATTGCAACAGAAGAAGGCGCAAGTCTGGAGAGTGTAGTGCAGTAGTTGTTGTGGTGTAATCTCAGTCTTTCTAGTAGCTCTCTTGTGTGCTTCTCTTGGTAAAGGTACGGTTCTATTGGTAGAGGTACACTCTCTTGATATTGTGTTGTTGCTACAACACTATTGGTATTTTTGGTTAAGGTTTATCTATTGGTTCTAGTGGACTTGTCAAAATCTATCTAAGAAAGGGTTATTGTGCTCGGAGGTGGCATGTGTAAGTGCCTATGGTTAGGTGACGATGATGTGACATTGTCTATGGTTAAACGAGCATTACCAAAATTTTAACATGGTATCAAGTTTGTTTTCCTTCAGAACAATCTAACCACTGGAAGGAAGATCATCAGTTTCCCTTATTGTCAAGCTCATTGAGCACTTACAAAAGCCACCAAGAAGTTCACCTAAGAAGGGCACATCTTTCCCCCAGATCAGATCTCCAAAATTCTGAAATTGAAAAAATTAGGGTTTCCTCATAAACCCCTAGGTCAAGGATCCATTGATATAGAAGGCTTCATTGAAGAAGATGTTGCAGTGCTAGTTGCAACACCAATTGTAGTGCCAGTGGCAGCGCCAGTTGTAGTACCAGTTGCAGTTCCTCTAGTCTAGTGAAGTTTATGGTAGCTCGTTGAACAACTTATTGAAGGATGCTGAAATTATTATTGCCCTAGATCAGCTCAATAGCCATTCTTCCAGCAGTTCTAGCTAGGGTTTCTAGTTTTGCAACGACAACAAACCCTAACCCAAATTCCTTGGACACTTTTAGTGAAGTGTTGGGCCTAATTTTTGGTTGTCATAGTGCGCCCTAGCCTAGCGCACCTTCTGGTGCCCTTAGTCAGCAAAAATGTCAAGGTTGATTTTTTGAGTTAGACAAGTTGAAGTCAAACCTCCGGTCAAAGTTAAAGTTATAAGTTGACTTTAGTCAAAGTATTAGATTGATTAAGGTTTTAAATTTTATTTGCATTATATTCCCTAACTCATATTTCTGTCAAGAAAGAACATTGTCTTAGTAGAGGGGACAAGTTGGAGAGAATACTTGTCATCTTCAGTGAAGGAGACTCAGAAGAAAAGCAACAACACTCATTCTTAGAGATAAGACTCCATGTTCCAGGTTTGATTGATTAAATTGATAAGTTTCGAATTTGCACATATCAAGTTTGATAATTGCTACATTACAAGTAAACACTATAGTTGTGACAACAATCTTTGAAAGGTTCTATCACTGCTAGGTACAACGAATACTTGGTAGCATGTGAGTACTATTGATATAAATGCTTATTGTACTTGTTTGCAAGATGAACTAACATCTCCTCTAGGAGATATTTCTTGTTTTTCTTCCAAGCAGGTTACCTTGGTAATGCTATGATGATTACCATGAAATTGTTTTTTATTCTTGTTACCATAGATATGTTCTTATGAAAATGCTATTATATTGGAAATACTTTTGCTCTTGTTGCTATTGTCTCAGGCAAGTTATCTTATAAATTCCGTGGAGGTTACCATGGAGATGTACGTGTTCCAAGAAGGTTACCATGAAACCAGGTCACTAGTGACAACTCTGAGAGGGAGCTACAGTGACAGCTCAAGAAGGCAACATATTCGATAGCCTCCAGTTTGAGACATGGAGTAGACTAACCATCAAGAAGAACCCATTCCGAAGCAGTGACATCAAATCCAAAGGAGTTTTGGACATCGTGCATTCAGACGTGTGTAGACCAATGAAAACCACTTCACTTAGCGGATAATAGAGGAGGGTTCACATCAGATGACTTCAAAGCATTCTATAGAGAACTTGGGATTGAGAGGGAGCTCACTACTCCCTACAATCCTCAACAAAATGGGGTAGCAGAAAGAAAGAACCGAACAATAATGGAAGAAGTAAAGGCTATGATTCATGATCAAGACTTACCTATGCATCTATGGGCAAAAGAAGCCCAGATTGATGTATATGTGCAGAACAAAAGTCCTCACCGTGTACTTGGGAACAAGACACCAGAAGAAATGTTTACAGGAGAAAAGCCAAAGGTCAGCCACTCGAGGATATTCGGTTGTCTAGTGCATGTGCATGCTCCCAAAGATAAGAGATCGAAGTTGGATCCTTCAAGAAAGAAGGGTATATTTGTTGGATATAGTGAGACATTGAAGGCATATAGAGTCTACATCCTTGTTTACAAACAAATCGAGATTAGCAGAGATGTTATCTTCGATGAGGATGTAACCTTCAATAGATTGAGGAAAAATCATACAGAGGAGATCCATGATGAGGAGCATGAGGCTAATAGAGTTGTAGATACAAATGCAGGTAATGATGTTGTGCCAGAAGAGCATGGTCCAGAGGACCATGACATGGAAGAACCACAAAGACCTGCAAAAATGAGTACGAAGAAAAGAAGACCAGCTTAGGCTCATGAGATTATTAAGGATGTCGAGAAGTATGGTGCTCCAGATGGATCTTTCAAATAAAGCAAGAAACCTCAACCATATTCCAATTACGTGGCATTGTTATGTAATATCATTGACGTTGAGCCTACCTATTATGAAGAGGCTGCAGAGAAGAAAGTATGGAGGGATGCCATGATTAAGGAATTCCATTCTATCATTAAGAATGATGTTTGGGATGTGGTTCTTGTTGAATTTTCACTATGCTAGGCTCAAACATGAGGTTTATTTCAATTTTAGCATTTACTTGAACCATAGACAAATGCAACTAGACCATCAACAATTGCTGCAATAACCAAGATCACAAGAAGAAATACCATGCAGAAGAACACAAGAAATATCCTGGCAAACCCTTCTCAACAAGGGAAGAAAACCCAACAATCCTTTGCTATATTCTCAAGAGAAAGACCTCCCACACCATAGACCTAGCACACAAAAGGTTGCTCTCAAAAACCAAGAAGGCTAACGCCCAAGAGAGGTGCACACTTCAGCCCTAGAATATGCACTTGCTGAAATTTCCAAAATCGCATATGTGTTGTGTTTCCTCAATGGGGAAATTACCTTTATTTATACTAGACTGGAAAGAACAAAAGTGGTGTCTATTGGCACAACAGGGCCGACCTCAATAACTCAGAATATAATTAATAATTACAATATTAATTATCTTTTACATTAATTATCTTTCACTTTATGGTGGGGCCGACCTGTACCCTTTACATCACAATTAGGGTTACAGGTAAATCTTACTCTTAGACAATATAGAAAGGGATCTCACACACCCACTAGTGCTCAACCACTAGGGGCACGTCCACTTGTGCTCAACCACAGGGACGTCCTACTCAATAGATCTCTATCTCACTAAGTCTCACAAGAGAATCATTTGGAGTATCACATCGTCTCAACTCTCTACACAGACGAGAACGATACACCCATCACATGTGCACCTTCACCCCTCATAGGGGTATGCACATTGTTTCATCTCAAACGACACACCCATCTCATGGGCATCCTCCCCACACAGGGGCACACAATGTTCCATCTCAGTCTCAGAGAGGAATGACACACCCATCTCATGGGCACACCCAACTCATGGGCTCTCTCACATGCCAACTCACTCAGTCTATGTCCTAGAGGATGTCTCACGAAGTTGTAATCATCAGCACTCCCTCTCAGCTAGGGAGGCATTCTCCACCAGACCAAGTCTCTCACGAAAGTACTTGAACTTCGTCTTGGAAAGAGGTTTGGTGAATATATCTGCAATTTGCTCATGTGTAGGAAGGTACTGCATGTGTACTTCTTTCCTCTGCACCATGTCTCTGATATAATCATATTTTATCTCAATGTGTTTCGATCTATCGTGAAACACAGGGTTCTCAAAGAGCTTCACACAACTCTGGTTATCACAATGAGTAATGGTAGGATCCATATCATGATCAAATAAATCTGTCAGGAGCTTGCGAAGCCACACTGCTTCGCGGACTGCCACACTCAATGCTATATACTTTGCTTCTGCGGTACTCAAGGCCACATAGCTCTATTTCCTGTTGCACCAAGAAACCATGGCAGAACCGAAGGTAAAACAACAACCAGATGTGCTCTTCCGATCCACTGCGTTGCCTGCCCAATCTACATCGGCATATCCTTGCAAACTCAAGTCTACACTGGAGGCATATCTCAGGCCATATCCAATTGTGCCTCGTAGATATCTCAATACATGCTTCGCTCCTATCCAGTGAGTCTGTCTCGACTGACTCATGAAATGACTAAGTACATTCACTGCATAGCATATATCAGGTCTGGTGTTAACCAGAGACATCAATGATCCAATCAGCCGTCGATACAAATGTGGATCAATCTCGCCTAAATCAGTAGAAGCATCATTCATTTTCTTCAAATCCATCACCATCGATGAAGGCATGGATTTGCACTCTGTCATACCAATCTTCTTCAATATCTCCACTGTATATTTTCCTTGACACAAGAAAATCTCATCAGTCCTCTGCCATACTTATAGTCCCAAGAAGTAGTGCATCATACCCAGATCCTTCATCTCGAATTTAGAAGTCAATGTTTGTTTTCTTTCAGTAATAAGTCTTTATGAACTGGTGAGGAATAAGTCATCCACATATAGGACCAATATTAAGCACTTGTTACCAGCAATATGATAATATAGGTTTGGATCAACAACACTCTTGTTGAAGCCCAAACTCATCAAGAATCCATCCATTTCCTCATACCAAGCACGATTTGCTTGCTTTAGTCCATACAGGGCTTTCTTCAACCTACACACATGAGATTTCTTGTTGTGTATCACGGATCCTTTTGGTTGCTCAATATAAACTTCTTCCTCAATCTCACCATTGAGAAAGGCTATCTTTACATCCATCTGATGTAGTTTACAACCCATGGATGTAGCTAGAGCAATGATAGTACATATGGAAGTGTATCAGGCTACTGGAGCAAATGTCTCATCATAGTCAACTCCCTCTACTTGTGAGAATCCTCTGCCTACAAATCTCGCTTTGTATTTCTCGACACTTCCATCAACTGCATGCTTGATCTTATAAACCTACTTGGAAGTCACTACAAATTTCCCTTCTGGTCTTGGAACAATATCCCATACATCATTCTTCAAGATGGACTGATATTTTTCTGTCATGGCATCTTGCCATACCTGCTCACCTGCCGCTTCTCCATGACAAGAAGGCTCAGAATCAATGATGTGGCTCATGACTGAAAAGTAGCTCGAAAATCTCTTTGGTCTCTTGCTCTCTCGGGATGTGCATTGAGGGGTTGCATGTCCCTCTGCCTCCTGTAGAGTTTGTCGATCCCAGGCAGGCCTTTTATACCCTACTGCAATATCTCTGGGGATATCAACTGGAGCAATTGGATTAGCTGGAACAACTAGATCAGTTGGAACAACTGGATCAATTGGAATAATGGTTGTCTCCCTCTGAACTGTTGAAGGGGGAGAAGGTACTATCTCACTGTCAATCTGCATCTGAGATTCTCTGGATCTTTGAAAGGCTATCTCTTCTTCAAAGATAACATCTCTGCTTATCTCAATCTGTCTCTGACCAAGGATGTAGATTTGATATGCCTTCGAAGATTCACTGTATCCCACAAATGTACCCTTTCTCCCTGAAGGGTCTAGCTTGGATCTCTTCTCTTTGGGTACATGAAAATATACTGGGCACCCAAATATCCCGAAGTGTCCAATCTTAGGCTTCACTTCGGTGAAGGCTTCTTCGGGAGTTATGCTCTTCAAAATCTGGTGAGGAATCATGTTCTGATCATATACTGTTGTCATGCATGCTTCTGCCCACAGAGTCATAGGTAGACTTTGATCATGTATCATCGCTTTGGTTGCCTCAATGATAGTTCTGTTCTTCCTCTATGCAACCCCATTTTGTTGAGGGTTGTAGGGAACTGTGTACTCCCTCTTGATCCCTGCTTCAATACAAAAATTGTTGAAATCCTTGGAGGTGTATTCTCCTCCATTATTTGATCTTAGTACCTTGATCTTTCTTCCGGTTAGGTTCTCAACCTGAGCTTTGAATTCTTGAAATTTTGCAAGGATTCCATCCTTGTTCTTTAGGAAGTAAATCCATGTTTTTTGAGATTGATCATCTATGAAGAGTAAATAGTACAAGTATCCATTCAGGGAGGCAACAATCATTGGCCCACACACATTTGAATGTATCAAGTCCAAGATTTCCTTGGATCTATTATCACTGCTCAAGAAGGATCCTTTGACATTCTTGCCAAGGGCACAACATCTGCAAACACCTTTATGTTGAATCTGTATCTCTGGAAGGCTTGTTAACATTTTCCCTAGACCTGGAAGAGATCTATAATGAATGTAAGCAAGTCTCCTATGGCATAGCTCACTCAAGCTGACAGTATCATGTAACAAGGCCTGGACTGGTCTGATGGTCAATCTGTATAAGTTGCTTTCTCAAACACCAATTACTTTGGCAGAATTTATATGTGAGTCCTTGTGCCATGCAAGAATTTTTCCTTCAGAAAAGGTAACTTTGTAGCCTTTGTCTTCTAAGGCATAAAAAGAGACAAGGTTCCTCTTCATCCCAGGTACATATAGTACTTCACTTAACTGAAGATGCATGTCAGAATCTAGTTGGAAGGTAGAAGTTCCAACCTCTTTCACTTTATATCTGGCATCGTCTCCAAGGACAACATGTAGATTGGTCTCTTTCTCAACAAGATTAGTCAGGTGATCTCTAAAACCGGTCATGTGCCTGGAGGCACCACTGTCAATTAACCAAGTACAATCATTAGTAGGAACCATAAATGAATAAGAAGGCTTCTTCTTTGATGTTTTCATCTCTCTCAAGTCTTGGCTTCCAGGAACTGTATTTGCTTGATCCATCAAGATTATCTTCCATCATAGTTTTGTTCATCATATTTTAGATTCTTCACAAACCCTTGCCAACTGGGTTAGAAAACCTAACGGTAAGGCTAGGCTAGCAAACTTAGGTTTTGTTAGGCTATGAATGCCAATAGTAAGCCTTGAAAGTCAAAAGAACACTGGTACGCTGAAGAGTTCCTTCAATGAACTGCAGAAACCCTAATTCTTCTACAGAAAATTGCAAAACCGTGCAAGCCCTAGGGCCAAAAATAAAAAAAATTCGGAATTTCACTTTGAGAGTCTCTGGAGGTGTGTTGAAGGAGGCCGTACACTCCTGTCTAATTTTCGGTCCCAATGTCCAAGTGTAAAGTGCTGAAATCCCTCAAAAGGAGAGGGTCGTACGGAATTGCAGAAAACCCTAGAGGGTCGTACGGAATTGCAAAAAGAAGAGGACGACTTCTTAAATGCTTATGTAATGGGTTCTTCAAGACCTAAGCTCTGATTCCATGTTGAATTTTCACTATGCTAGGCTCAAGCATGAGGTTTATTTCAATTTTAGCATTTACTTGAACCATAGACAAATGCAGCTACACCATTAACAATTGTTGCAATAACCAAGATCACAAGAATAAATACCACGCACAAAAAAACACGAAATATCTTGGGAAACCCTTCTCAACAAGGGAAGAAAACCCAACAATTCTTTGTTATATTCTCAAGAGAAAGACCTCCCACACCATAGACCTAGCACACAAAAGGGTGCTCTCAAAAACTAAGAAGGCTAGCGCCCAAGAGAGTGTTAGAATGTGCTTGTTTTACCATAGACAATATCACTATTGTCACCCAACCATAGGCCGAAGCCACCCTCAGAGCACCTTGACCTTGACAAAGAGAAGAATTCTAGTAGTAGCAAACCAATAGCCAAGCAAGGCTAATGCACCAAGCAATAAGTAACCAAGGTTGATCAGAGAGTCCAAACCAGAAAGATAGAAACAATAGGCTTCAGAACTGGCGGCAACACCTTCTCCAGAACTTGCGCACAAGACTGCCAGACTGCAGTGTGCACAAGTGTCTCTTTGTAATTCTGAGAGCTGTGTGTAAACTGAGAACTGGCGCCTTGTATTTATACTGGCTCTGGCAGGCTGCCTGGGCCGACTTCTCATTCTGGGTATTAATTAATTCATATTAATTATCTCTCTTAGCTGACATCTCTTCTAGGGTTACATTCACTTATTTTCTTGCTTCTGAAATATTCTAATCTTGTCAAAGGGTCACAATGGAGGTTGATACCTCCCGAAGCTATCGTAATATCAACAGTCCCTCCTAGCTAGGGAGGTATAACTGATAATGGTCTTGAGCAGAAATAGACCATTCCACTGGTAGCATCACGAGCACCGTCATTATTATCCAGCTGGATAATCTCCATGACAAATGGTACAATGTCAACTGACATAACACAACTGTGTTTATTCATAGTAGTACACAACTACTCAATCTGTGACACATAGTCACAAACAGTGGAACATGTCGACCACAGTGGCATATCTCTACTATCTGGAGACATGCAGTCTCCATTATATCAACTGATATCAATCTGCACAGAAACAATGTTATGATATAAACATAGTCATCTGGGCCATTCTTCCACTCACATCTGTGAGATCTGGAAGAGTACCTGCCCTCAGAGTAGAACATCAATGATGGTCTATTTGGACTATTCTTCTCAAGCAAGAAAGAATAACTTTCCTGATTTTAGAGCCTGGACCATTCCCTATCCTGGGCCATTCCTCCGACACTAAACAAAGTAAAACTTGGAGAGAATGATTCTGCCCTAGGGAAAGCCTGTCCTTGATTGTTAAACCTGGACCATTCACCTATCTGGGCCATTCCTCCGGCAGTAAACAAAGTGCAACCTGGAGAGAATGAATCTTCCCTAGGGAATGAGTGTATGGACCATTTCCTAAGGAAATGACTGTCCTGCACCAACCTCCAAAACGGACCATTCTTCGAAACTGCTCACAACTGTGAGCTTCGAAAGAATGACTGTCCGACGAGGCGGAGCAGTCTTCTCGACCACTACTGAGAGTGACCGTCAAGAAGAAAGACTATCCTAGACCATTCCCCATGTTAACCACAATGGGAAATCGTTGTCTATGGTACATCAACAATCCATCGAACCATTTTCATTACGAAAATGACCATTCAATCTGGACCATTTTCCGAACTATAAAATGCATGTCTATTGAAAATCTCAAACCACTTTCCAAACTGGAAAGGAACTGCCCAAGCTCGACCATTTTTCAACCTTGAAAATGATTGTCCTCAATTCAATAATATGTCAGTGCTCCCTCCCAACCTGGAGATTCATTTCTTCCCTTTCAGCTAAGGGAGTTATTTCCACGATCCCCAATTTGTCTCGGAAATATGTAAACTTTATTCTGGACAGAGGCTTTGTCAGGATATCTATTGTCTGCTCATCTGTGGGGATGTACTGGAGCTTTACTTCTCCAGTACTGGACCATATACAAAATGCTACAATCCAATGTGACAAGGGATCACCACAACAAAGTTATGAAGAATTGGAAGAAATTTGAAAGGAACGTGATTCTCTAGTAAATAATTTATGTGAAGAAAACTAATCTCTCGTAGATGAAGTGCATATCTTGGAATCTTAAATAGAAGAGCAGTTTAAAAATACAAAATACCTCAAAAAACAACTATGAGCATTACAGAAATAAAAAAAATAAAAAATTTATGACTTACAAACAAAGAATCAAGTATCAATTCAACAAGATGTTGCAATTCAGTTCAGGAATTTGAGAAGATACATAAATTCACAAATTTCAACAACAAATAAAAGAGCTACAACAACAAAATAACAATATAAAAAGCACTCACAAAAGAGATACCCAAAATATCAATAAAAAACTACATCCAAAGACAATGAGATTTCTCGTTTGAGAAATCATAATAAAACTCTACTTGTAGAAATAAAGAAGTTGAAGAATGAAAAAAAGACACCAAAAAAATCTCAAACCATGGATACGGGTACTAACATCGACTCAATTAACATGGAAAAACCTAATGTTGTTATCAATGAAGTTGTATTAATGGAAGAGCTTCCAAAAGTTGAATTTGCAGATAAAGTGACCTTAACAAAAGGGATCAAGGACTTAAAAATGGAAGCGATGCATAAAATTGAAGATGAATTCAATTAAGTTAAAAGAAAAAATTTCCAAATTAGAGAAAGATAATGATGAATTAAAAGAAGAGCAAGGGTGACCAATTGTGTAAGATGCAATCCCTTAATGAATCACTCATTAAGGAGGTTAAGAACTTAAAGCAAGAAAATAATAGCAAAGGGAAGTTGGGAATTTATGAGTCAAAGGAAGAATTGAAAAAGAAAGATGAAGAAATCAAAAGGTTACGTAAGCATAACTAAGAACCTCTTAATGATTTTAAGAAAAGGCAATTACAGGAGTCTAAATCAAAGAATAGGGATGAAGATATTACCACAAAAAATGAAGAGGATACTATAAAAAAACTTAAAAAGGAAATTTGCAAAAATATTGAAGCATCCCTAAATACTAATGAGGTAAAATTAGACATGAAAACTAGAATTGAGGAAGGATGTAAGAACTTGATAGATGGGACAACATTGCAGCTTCAAACGAAGAAAGAAGACAAGATTCACGAAGTTCACCAGATGATACTTAAAGAAGTTGAACTCCATTTGAAGAATTTACATGTCAAATATAATGGTATTATCTCCAAGGCTAAAGTAATCAAAGACCAAGCAAAGTGGATAGAGTATGCCATTGTGTATGGAAATAAGAGAAATCTAATGGGTGTGTAGAATGAAGGAAAACCATCACATGTGAAACCACATCGACACCCTCATGACCAAGGGAATTTTCAAGGAAGACAAGAAGATCGATATCGACATTATCAAGGAAGAAGATGGAATACTCATCAATATTCATGGAATAGGGCATCAAAAAATTAGTATTCAACAAGACATTCTCAAAGACCAACAACCACTATGAATTTGAGAAGTTACAACAACAATACATGGCATCAAAGGAAAGAAAATTATGCAACAACCAACCAAGGATTAAGATAGAACATAATTGATTTTGGATGGACGAATCTTTTTTTGATGCACCAATATTGTTCAAAGCTTCGAATGCCATATCATCTTGCATCCTCAAACCTATCTAATTGATGACGGTTATAAAAGATTATTCATTCTATCAGAAGAGTTTCTCATTGGCTATGCTTGGAGGAGAAAGCATTTTTTAGTGGTGAAGACTTGTAATATGCCTAAAGTATATTACAATTGTTATCACAATGAAATAAATAAATATCATGTAATAATATTCATAGGATGATTATTATGTAATGTATCATTAATATGCTAAGTCACCAGACACGTGGACACAGGACACAAAGGACACGGAAATACGAGTGTCGGACACGGGCACGGCGCCCCTCGAAAACAGGACACGGAGGACACGTTATATATATATATATATATATATATATATATATATATATATATATATATATATATATTATGAATTACACATACAAAATTAATAAAATTGTAAACATTTAAATTTTACATGAATAATGATGATGATACATATTACAAATTCATTATTCAATCTTGAATCATACAATGATGCAACTAGGTACTAAGTTCTAACTTCTAACATAAATCATGAATCATGAATCATGATAATTGATAAATATTAAAATCATAATGACAAACATTGAAATTTGAAACACACAAGAAATTCAAACCATAAACTGCAGTTTTCTCATTAAGTCATCAAAATCAAAATGTGTTACATAGACACCGACTCCTGAGTCACTGCTACAGCCTACAACCACAGGCTACTATAGGTGGGAATGCCAGTGGCAAATACAAAATAAGGTAGAACAAGATACTAGAACCGTAGATAGAAGAATCCCATAGCACAAGACTGTCACTGGTCACTGGTTAGTAGTCATCTGGCTCCATGTCATACTCATCATCATCAAAATCAACATCGTCGCCATTGCTCTCTCCTCCAATCTTCAGCTGCTCTGCATGATCATCCAATCCAATCTGTGGAACTAGATCTGCTGCTGTGGAAGATGACCCCTCAAGAGGAATATCATCCTCAAAAGTGACCGGCTCTAGCACTGGGTCATTAAGATCCATGTTGGCCAATGCCAACTCAACAGTGTCGTCCAAACCCATATCATCAG
>JZKD02S1677149.1:202089-212409 GCA_000966675.3 Picea glauca | reverse complement strand
TGGATCTATGGCAAGAGATCCCTTCTCCTGCAAATACTCTTTAAAGTTTAACCATTTAAACATATGTGAGTACATACCTCTGATAGCATTTGCAAGTAGTGGCTCCATCTGGCAGTAGCGATAATCATTACCAACTCTTAAGAACTTCAAGAGTGATTGCAACTGGTACTACGGCTGCAACTGCAACTGATGTTGCAACTACAACTGGTTCTGAGACTGCAACTGCAACTACAACTTAGGGTTTTATGAGGAAACCCCAATTTTTTAAACTTCAAATTTTGAAATTCTGATCCAGGGGATAGATGCGCTGAGTTGAGGTGAGTAAGTTGGTGCAGTCAGATTTCTGAAAATCGAACTTTTACCCCCTCAAACTTGATCTGCGGATTTCTGGACTGGTGCTTCTGGTTTTCTGGTACTTCTGGTACTCTGGTACTTCTAGTACTCTAGTTTTCTGGTTTTCTGGTACTTTGTGAAACTAGGGTTTCACTTTCCGGGAGATCTAGCCACTAAAAAGGTGCGCTGAAGGTGCCAAAATGATCCTTGGGGAAGGGCGCACTTTTCTAGATGGTTTTAGGGCTGAAATACCTCACCAACAAAAATCCCTAATTTTCATGTACGGTAACAGTGACGTTTTTTACTTTTCTCTTGTGAAAGATGCTCTCTTCAACTTGGCTCTGATACCATGTTAATGTTTAAGCCATTATTATAATTCTTTGCATTTCAATAGATAACAATAGCATAACACAAGATCACTGAGAAATACACAATCACAAGAGACACAGCATTTATCCTAGGAAACCCTCTAGGGGAAGAAAACCCAGAAAAACTTCCTTATTATAGAGATAACTCAAGCTAATACAGAAGATCCTCTCCCAAAGATCCACCTCTCTCTCTCTCTTATCCCACTGCAATTCTGAAACTTGTCTCTCAATGAACAAGTGAGGTGTGTATCTAAGTGAGGCGCTAGCCTCCTTATTTATACAAATCTAGCACGTGTGAAGTGTCTCTTCACTGGCAGGGCCGACTTCTCAAACTGGGTGGTTATAACCACCTTTATTATATTTTGAGGCCTCTTGATATATTCTGGGGCCGACTTCTTTTTCCTTTTACATTTACATTATGACCAATCCGCAAAAGGGGATTTGGTCCTTTTACAATAGCCGACATGATAAATCCACAATGGGGATTGATCCAATGAATAATATATCAAATAATAANTGAGACTGCAACTGCAACTACAACTTAGGGTTTTATGAGGAAACCCCAATTTTTTAAACTTCAAATTTTGAAATTCTGATCCAGGGGATAGATGCGCTGAGTTGAGGTGAGTAAGCTGGTGCAGTCAGATTTCTGAAAATCGAACTTTTACCCCCTCAAACTTGATATGCGGATTTCTGGACTGGTGCTTCTGGTTTTCTGGTACTTCTGGTACTCTGGTACTTCTAGTACTCTAGTTTTCTGGTTTTCTGGTACTTTGTGAAACTAGGGTTTCACTTTCCTGGAGATCTAGCCACTAAAAAGGTGCGCTGAAGGTGCCAAAATGATCCTTGGGGGAGGGCGCACTTTTCTAGATGGTTTTAGGGCTGAAATACCTCACCAACAAAAATCCCTAATTTTCACGTACGGTAACAGTGACGTTTTTTACTTTTCTCTTGTGAAAGATGCTCTCTTCAACTTGGCTCTGATACCATGTTAATGTTTAAGCCATTATTATAGTTCTTTGCATTTCAATAGATAACAATAGCATAACACAAGATCACTGAGAAATACACAATCACAAGAGACACAGCATTTATCCTAGGAAACCCTCTAGGGGAAGAAAACCCAGCAAAACTTCCTTATTATAGAGATAACTCAAGCTAATACAGAAGATCCTCTCCCAAAGATGCACCTCTCTCTCTCTCTTATCCCACTGCAATTCTGAAACTTGTCTCTCAATGAACAAGTGAGGTGTGTATCTAAGTGAGGCGCTAGCCTCCTTATTTATACAAATCTAGCACGTGTGAAGTGTCTCTTCACTGGCAGGGCCGACTTCTCAAACTGGGTGGTTATAACCACCTTTATTATATTTTGAGGNAGTTACATTATTTCAACATAGACATGATCACAACCTACATATTTTTCATATTTTGTGGACTAGTGGTTGATCTGTAAACTACCTTTGATATTACGATGGACAATTCATCACAGCAGACCTATTTGATGTTTCTGACTATGTTGATTGTTACATCCAATTGTACTGCAATTGCAACAAGTCTATGTTCTATCCAATGTTGTGCAGGGATTTGATGTCCATTATACTGCTAGACTGCGTTGTTCCTTTGTTCAATATACTGCCATTATAGTGAGGCTTAGTGCTATCGCACAAAATGTTATGTGTGCTTCAATATTCAAACAATGATGAAGGATTCCATATGCAGTGTGATTTAAACACTGCAACGAGTTACAATAAATACATTTATGAATACACAGAATTACCCTGGAGAAACACATGATAGAAAAACTACAATGAAAAAACAAAAGATTGTGACATGTTATTATCTTCAAGACTACAAAGCAAATCATAAATAAAGTTAACTCACGATGGAGTAACTAGACATTGTGACCTGCTATAGACTTCTATAAGATCATCCATCTTTCTTTGCTCTGCTCTTTCTCCTCTTGCTATCCTCAGCGATGGAACAGAAAAACACAAAATTACCCTTTTCCTTCTTGCAGCTAGAGTTTTAACTCTCCCTCTTAGCTATTAGCATTAGGATTTTGGATCCTCTAGAATCTTCATGGAAATCAATTTGTCTAGTTCTGTTGAAATAATGTAACTGCGAAGGGCATTCTTATTATTTTGTTATTGGATTAAATCCCCATTGAGGATTAATCATGTCGGTAATTGTATAAGGACCAAATCCCCTTTTGCGGATNTCTATTGTGGATGTGTATTTCTCAGTGATCTTGTTCATATTATGCTCTTATCTTATGAAATGCAAAGAACTATAATATCAGCATAAAACATTAACAAGTTCCACATGTGTAAGTAATGTGAGCTGACATAGCTTCCATTTGGCACTTGGTTAAAGCAATGGTCAACTTGCTAAGGGCATAACTTTCTCACACGAACTATATTTTCTATCTTCTTTAGCTCATTGGAAGGCTCTCAATGAGCCAAATAGCAAGGCAATGCACTATGCTCATGTTGTCAAGGTTGTTGCCCAAAAACATTGTTTAAGGCCCTGTTACCTCTCAAACCCTCACTTGTAAAGATAAAGTTCTAAAGCTCAAGCAAGGACTTGGAGGAACTAAGAAGTGTTGAAATATTGTAACTGCAAAGAGTATTCTATTTATTATTGAATCATTATTCATTAGATCAATCCCCTTTTGTGGATTGATCATGTCGGGCATTGTAATTGACCAAATCCCCTTTTGCGGATTGGTCAAACCCTAATTGTATTATGAAAATTAAGAAGTCGGCCCTAGGCCTAATTAAAGTTGTTTTAACCATTAAGAAGACAAGTCGGCCCTGCCCAGTGAAGAGACACCTTTCTAGCACCTGCCAGCCAGTATAAATAAAGGAAGCTAGCACCTCATTATCTCACTCACCCATTTGCTCATCCAGTGCGCAAGTTTGGTAGGTGCAGATGGGAGAAGAAGAAAGAGAGAGGCGCATTTCTCAATGTTGGATATTCTCTAGTGTTTTGGTTTATTGTCTTGGCATTGTTTTGGCTATCTATATTAAGGAAGTTTTTGTTGGGTTTTCTCCCCCATGAGGGTTTCCCAAGATAAATGTTGTGTATCTTGTGATTGTGTTTCTCTCAGTGATCCTACCTATGTTATTGTTATCTAGTAAATTGGAAAGAAACCTAATAATAGCTCAAAACTTAACATGGTATCAAAGCCAAGCTAAAGAGAGCACCTTTCACTAGACAAGCAAAAACGTCACTGTTGTCGTACAAGAAAATTAGGGTTTTCTATTGAAGAGAATTTCAGCCCAAAACTCATCAAGGAAGTATGCCCTAGCCTAGCGAACTCTTTGGCAACCTCAGCTCACTTTTTCAGTGGACAAAACTCCCAGAAAGTGAAACCCTAGTTTTCACTAGTACCAGAAAACCAGGAAACCAAAACCAGTACCAATCCAAAATTTCGCTGGTCCAGTTTGAAGGGGCAAAATTTGGATTTTCTAAAATCTAACTGCACCAGGTTACTCGCCTCAGCCAAGCGCACCTCCTGGTAAGTTCATAATTAAATTCTAAGCATTTTCAATTTTTGGTCATTTTCCTAGCTCCGGGTCAAGATGTCTGCAAGCACTAAGCTTGTTGACAAGCTAGAAGGTGTGGAAAACTTTTGTGCCTAGAAGTATGGGATTGCACTCATTCTTGAAGAGAATGACCTAGCGAGATTCATTACCAGAACCTACCGATGCCGCAGCTAAAGAAAAACACCAAAAGGACACGGTTTGGACCAAAAGAATCATTGCAGACTCTATTAAAGATCACCTGATTCCTCAAGTGGCTTCAAATAAAAATCCAAAAGAAATGTTTGATGCCCTAGAGACACCCTAGATGAGGATGAACTCATAATGACATCTCTTAATGGTCTCACAAGACCTGGGGATGCATTCATCCAAACTATTTGTGCCAAAAAGGTGAAACTACACTTTGACAGTCTTTGGGAGGAACGTGTTCAAGAAGAAGCAAGAGTAGCTAACCGAGAAGCAATACTATCAAGAGATGAAGATCAATCCCTAGCTGCTCATACTAAAGGAGTAAGGAAGAGGTCTTATTTCCAGAAAGATACTCATCAACATAAGGAGTCTCACTCCCCAAACAAATTCATCCATAAAGAATCTCACCCTCCAAGGAGATTCAAGAAGTTTCAAAAAGGTCAAAGAAGAGAAAAATATTTCTCATCCTACCAATGTTACCATTGTGACAAGATGGGACATATTGATAAAGAATCTCACCCTCCAAGGAGATTCCAGAAGTTTCAAAAACGTCAAAGAAGAGAAAAATATTTCTCATCCTACCAATGTTACCATTGTGACAAGATGGGACATATTGCTAAAAATTGTCCAGCTAGAAGAGAAGAATACAAGAAGAGAAACAGAAGGCACCATGCCCATACAGTTTAAGATGAAGAGCCACCCACGAAGATGATAAAAGAACAAATTGAAGACTATGTCTTAATCTCTGCCCTCTCAGGATCAATGACACCTGGTAAGGACACTTGGCTCATAGATAGTGGTGCTTCCAAGCACATGACAGGTCAAAGAGACATTCTCTCTTGCCTTACAGAAAAGAACTTTCCCCATAAAGTTACACTTGGAGATGATTACCAATACCCTATCAAAGGAGTAGGAAAATCGAATTACAAACTTGATTCAGGGATCCCAATGAAGATGAAGGATGTACTATATGTACCCGGTTTGACAAAGAATTTACTTTCTATCTCAACTTTAATAAGAAAGGTTTCAGAGTTGCTTTCATAGATAGAGAAGTTCTTATGTGGCCCAAAAGGAAAAACCATAGAATAAGTAATTGTTATTGGAAAAGAAGAAGGTGGCCTGTATAAGCTAAAAGGTCACTCGAAAGCAGCCTTGACTCATTCCATTGAGAATCCATGTGAACTTTGGCATAGAAGACTAGCTCACATCAATTGCAAGGCATTACCATATGTAAGCAAGGTAGTCACAGGTCTACCAGAATTCAAGGTTGATCATGAAGGTGTGTGCAACAGATGTGCACAAGGAAAGAACATCAAGAACCNCAAACCCTGGGTTTACTTTTTGAAATCAAAAGATGAAGTGTTTGGTAAATTCAAGGAATTCAAAGCCTTGATAGAGAATTTCTCTGAAAGAAAGATCAAGATACTCAGGTCAGATAATGGAGGAGAATACACCTCAAAAGAGTTTGTAAACTTTTGTAAAGTAGCAGGGATCAAGAGGGAGCTATCCACTCCCTACAATCCTCAACAAAATGGTGTATCTATTACGAGAACCGGACCGGAACCGGTAAAACTGGCGGGTCCGACTGGGTCACAAAGGAAACCGGTTCAAACCGGACAATCAAACCATTATTGACCGGTTCCGTACAGTCGTCTTACGGCCAGAAAAGTAAGGGGATTTGCAAATTTTTTTTGAAAAATAAAAAAAGAAAAATGCATTGGAAGATTCTAGAAATATCTAGAGCCCCTAATAAACCTATAAAACCAACCCCACCCCCTCTATTTCACTCACACTATTCATTTGGGTTCTCTTGAGTTTGTGAGCTAAGGGATTTTGTTGATTTTAGAGAACTGATTGCAAGGATGATTTGGAGAGGTTGCTAGGCTGATTTGAAAAGATGATTGTTGGGCTCATTCGGAGAGTTCTTTTGCTGAGTTTCTTGGAGCATATTTGGAGGTGACTTGGACAAGTTTTCTTGGGCAGATTTGGAGCTTGTTTTTTAGGGCAAATTTCAAGGTATATAAACTATGCACTTACTCCCAAAAACCATAGTGATTACTCTCCTTAAAATTATTGTTGTTTTCTCCTAGCAATTAAAAAAACATAGGATTTTTATTTGCAGATTTTTATTTTTTTCCATGGCTCCTATTATCCACCAGTTTGCACAAGCTGGATTTCCTGAAGAGCCGCCAAAAAAGAGCAGTCAGTGCTCATATGACAGAGTTCGAAGTTCAGTCGGTCTTTCAAAAGACCACCTTTTCCACATTTCCACCATTGTAATAAATGATCTAAATATGAGATTGTAAAAGGTTATTGGCCACCTAAGACCTAGGTACAAGCATGTACTCTAGAGTGTTTTTTTCACTTGTTAATTATTTTTTCTGCCTGCCTTTGTGGGCGATTAAATAATTTCTAAGTTTTTTCACTCAGAAGACTGACTCCAAARCTGGAGTATGTGCTGGTGGTTAGGCCTTGRCATGGAAAATCAATTCCTAGTGTCTAAATGTATATGAACTCATACTAGGTCATCTTAATTGAGTCATRTGGAAATTGCAGCTAGGTTTGATAGGTTTTTTTTTTAATGTTTMAGTGAATTAATTAAATTCCTGGAAAATGGAATTTTTTAATTCYAAGTCAATAAATTGTAAAAATATGGCATCAAACATTGTCAGATGCCATATTTATGGTCGTTTTCCAATCCAGAGTATCATGTAAACCCCTATTTCCCTTCTTTCGAGACAAAAAAGTGATTATTATCACTAAAAAATGAAATTTACTCGAAATTTATAGAAAATGAGTGATTTAATTCATTTCCTATTTTTTAGGAGAACTGGGGAACATGTTTGAAACATGTTTTTCTTGTGTCCTCAGTTGACTGGAAGCCTAGGCGAGTTAAGCTAAGGTGGAGACAACTTCACTAGAGGTTAAATGCGTGGAGGAGATCCCAAAGTGGGGACTCGACCCCACTTGATGAGATGGCACATTCCTAAGGAGGGGAGCACATCCCAAAGCCCTCACACATCTCCTAACTCTCCCTTCCACTCCACCTCACTCCACTCTCACTCCACTCTCTCCCACTTCACTCCACCTCACTCACCCTACACTCTCCCATCTCCCTACTCTACTACCTCTCCACTCCACACCTCTCTCCCTTTACTCATGCACCACTCCCCTTCACTCTAGGGCATCTACCCTAAACCCTCACGCATCCTCTTTGGAGTTGTCAACACCTATGCTATATAAGCAAGGCTACCCCTCCCCCATTGTTAGTTGGAGCTTGGGCGACCTTAGTATACATCTTTGTAATCTCTCTTTAATTGAATCAAAAAAGGCTTTGGAGTTCAAGATTGGTCTGCGGACTCAAATGTGTGGATGGAATTTATGCTTATGAGGTAATATTGTTCTGAGTTTTCTTTTTCGTATTTGTATGAAGGCTATGGTAAGGATATTGCTATCCAATTAGAGTATATGGTTTACTTGTTTGTTATACTATATGTTTGTTTAATGCATTTGATGTTTAGATTCTTATGTTAAGTTTTTGTTTAAACTAACGTGGAACAAAGTCTCTCTTGTAGGAAACACCTTTTGTGCAGGTACTTGTCGGAAGCTTGGAGTTTGAAAGGCCAACTTTTTAGAGGATCAAAGAATCTTGCTTGCTTCCTTGTGTTCTCTTGAAGCACTTCAGAATACTTCCTCCCTCTTCTTCACAGCAAAGAAAGACTCCATTCCCCAAGGGTTCTTGAGGCTCAAGCAAAGGCTCTACAAAATTGATAAAAATTTCTTCTCCCTTCTTATTTCTTTACATGCATGTTAGATAGATCTGTTTTAAAGGCTAAACCTTAATATCTAATTCTGCATGCATGAAGTATTTAGATCTAAATTAAATTTTTTCCAACTAAAGAGTAGATCTAAGTCAGTGTCTAAGCAATTTTCTACAACTTCCACTCAAATTTGAATGCTAGAAGTTGCTTCTTTTTTTCTGTTAAATCAAGCTAATTGGTTAATTCTTGCTTGCTGTTTTTTGGGACAGCAAACAGAAGTTACTTTGAGAGCTTAGTTTAGGCTAGTTTAAAGAGTCAAAAGTCTCAAAAAAATTCAATTTTTGCCATAGAAAATTTTCGGAAATTTTTTTTTGGGTAAATTTTCTCTTTTAAACTCTTTCTCATCATATTTTAATAAGCTTTGTTTGCTGTTTTCTTGCACCAATAACAGGTACAAGGGGATATTCCGTCAAATTTTGGCGAAATCAAGGCTTTCGGAGCACCCCAGGGGGTTTCTACTTCATCAACAAAGTTTCTCTCCTATTTTTCTTGTTGTTTCTTCAAGATCCAAAACTTATAAGGATCCAAGTTTCTAAAGTTAAGCTCAAAGAGAACTCTGTTCTCAGTGTAATAGTTTTAATAAAAGTGGGCCCTTTGTGCCCAGTTTCTCCATCCCCATTAGGGGGATTTGTGTGTCTTGGTGTGGCTTTCTTTCTGTTAATGCATGTCTAAAATCTTTTATCTCAAACACACATACAAGTTAAGCGAATCGAACACACATAACACTCACATTTCACATGTATGATTAATTAAAAGGAACTTTCAATCATTTATGCATGTTTAGTTTAGAATCATTTATTTACTATCAGCAATGAGTCTTGCAATCTTTCAATTTCTAAGTATCTTGCAATTTATCTTTCAGCTACAAAGCAGGGTACTAAGTTAATCTCTTTCAAGTGTTGCAAAGATCTTTCTTTTTTTAAGTATCTTTTGCAAGTTCTCTTTACAAAGCAAGTTGCAAAGTTTATTTCTTTCAAGTCAATAAACCTTTTTTTTGTGTAGTCTAATTAGGGAAATCTCTAAAGTTGTTAGTTCAATGCAGGGGAAAAGGCCTAAAGGTGGCCTGTGAAGTAAGGTGGGCCCTCTCGGGACCTGGTTTTCCCACCTGTTTTGGACATCCAGCACCTTTTGTGAGTTTACTGGTGAGACCTCTTGGATTTCGGTAAGCTCTCTATAAGTTTCTAAACAAAGAGCTAGCCTCCAAAGAGGCCACATTTTCTCATTAACTCAACATTAATTTATCTTAATAAAACACTCGATCAACAATTGCCCCCAACTCCTTTTAAGGCACTGGTACAACTGGTATATCTTTATGCGAGCAATCTAATACATTCATGCATTTGTCTAACTTATATGCTTAAATCTTGCAGATCTTGTATCCTTTGATATATGCATACTTATGGACAAGTACTTTATGTGATTATCTGATGATGATGAATGTTAAATGTTGAATGGTTTGTTTTATTTAAAGCAATAAACTCCTAGAAATAAGTTATTTTGTTTTCTTAGTTTAAAAGAGCCTTAGATTATTTTTGTAGGGACTACCCCCCTTGGCTTCGCTAGGAGTTGGCCTAGACAAAGGAGTTGACGATCTGGTGACAACACCTTGACTCGAAACTTGCCCCCAAGGAAACACCAAGTGGATTGAAGTTTTCTTCCACGTTACCCCAGGTGTGTATAAGGCGGCAACAGCTCCTAAAGATAACAGAGATCCAACATGGCTTCATTGTCAATTGATTGATGGGAAAGTGGTTTGTAATTATTGCCAAAAGGAGGTTGGTGGGGGAGGTATTAATAGGATCAAGCAACATTTAGCCCATGCAAGGGGGAAAATATAAAACCATGATTGAAAGTTTCTGATGAACTAAAAGTTGAGATGTAGGGCCATCTTGATGCCTATCAAGCAAAGAAAGCCAAGAATAAGAAGGTTCGAAAAGAGGTGGGGAGAAGTAGTAGTGAAACTCAATTTGATAGTGATCTTCAAGATAGAATGCCTAGTTTTGAGGAATCCTCTGCTTTCCCAATCCCTCGGTGTGATCCTTATACCTGTTAATATTATGGTAG
>JZKD02S1677149.1:139679-153229 GCA_000966675.3 Picea glauca | reverse complement strand
TCTCACAAGACCTTGGGATGCATTCATCCAAACTATTTGTGCCAGAAAGGAGAAACTACAATTTGACAGTCTTTGGGAAGAATGTGTTCAAGAAGAAGCAAGAGTAGCTAACCAATAAGCATTGCTATCAAGAGATGAAGATCAAGCCCTAACTACTCATACTAAAGGAGGAAGAAAGAAGTCTTACTTCCAGAAAGAAACTCATAAGGAGTCTCACCCTCAAAACAAAATCATACGTAAAGAATCTCATCCTCCAAGGAGATTCCAGAAGTTTTAGAAAGGTCAAAGAAGAGAAAAGGATTTCTCATCCTATCAATGTTAGCATTGTGACAAAATGGGACATATTGCTAAGCATTGTCCAGCTAGACGAGAAGAATACAAGAAGAGAAACAAGAGGTACCATGCCCATACAATTGAAGATGAAGAGCCACCCACAAAGATGATAAAAGAACAGATTGAAGACTATGTCTTAATCTCTGCCCTCTCAGGATCGGTGTCACCTGGTGAGGACACTTGGCTCATAGACAGTGGTTCTTCCAAGCACATGACAGGTCAAAGAGACATTCTCTCTTACCTTACAGAAAAGAAGTTTCCCTAGAAAGTTACACTTGGAGATGATTATCAATACCCTATCAAAGGAGTAAGAGAATCAAATTACAAACTTGATTCATGGACCCCAATGAAGATGAAGGATGTGCTATATGTACCAGGTTTGAAAAAGAACTTACTTTCTATCTCAACTTTAGAGAAGAAAGGCTTCAGAGTTTCCTTCATAGATGGAGAAGTTCTTATGTGGTCCAAAAGAAAAACCATGGAAGAAGCAATTGTTATTGGAAAAGAAGAAGGTAGCTTGTATAAGCTAAAAGGTCACTCAGAAACAACCATGACCCATTCCATTGAGAATCCATGTGAACTTTGGCATAGAAGATTAGCCCACATCAACTACAAGGCATTACCATATGTAAGCAAGGCAGTCACAGGTCTACCAGAATTCAAGGTTGACCATGAAGGTGTGTGCAATGGATGTGCACAAGGAAAGAACATCAAGAACCCTTTCTCGAAGAGAGACAGTAAAGCAGAAGGAGTCCTAGAGCTAATTCACTCAGAGATGTGTATGCCATCAACCTCCATCAGTGGGTATGTATACTATGTATCGTTTATTGATGACTATTCTCGTAAAACCTAGGTTTACTTTTTTTAAATCAAAAGATGAAGTGTTCAGTAAATTCAAGGAATTCAAAGCCTTGATAGAGAATCTTTCTAAAAGAAAGATCAAGATACTCAAGTCAAATAATGGAGGAGAATACACCTCAAGAGGGAGCTCACCACTCCCTACAATCCTCAACAAAATGGTGTAGCATAAAGAAAGAACAAAACTATAATGGAAGCAGTGAAGACCATGATCCATGATCAAGATCTTCCAATGCACTTATGGGCAGAAGCAGCAAAAACAAYAGTATATGTACAAAACAGATTGTCCCATAGTGCACTTGGGTTCAAGACCCCTGAAGAGATGTTCTCCGAAAAGAAGCCAAAAGTAAGCCATCTCAAAATATTTGGTTGTCCAGTATTTGTACACATTCCAAAAGAAAAGAGAACCAAGCTGGACCCTTCAGGAAAGAAGGGAATATTTGTCGGATACTGTGAGGTCTCCAAGGCCTTCAGAGTTTAATAAATCATTGAGCAGATCAGGTATTCTGAATGGGTGTCAAATGTTGTAGCAGTGAGAAAGAAGAACGGGGAAATTAGAGTATGCATTGATTTCACGAACCTGAATAGGGCATGTTTAAAAGATAACTATCCTTTGCCTAGAATGGACCACTTACTGCAGAAGGCTCAGAGATGATGTCCACGCTTGATGGATTTTCAATTTACAACCAGGTTGCAGTGGCCAAGAAGGATCGCCACAAAACCGCTTTTGTCACTCCTTGGGGCACTTACTCTTACATCAAGATGCCTTTTGGCCTGATAAACGCTGGTGCAACATTCCAGCAAGCTATGGATCATGCGTTTAAAGATTTTTTATTTAAATCCATAGTTTTTTATCAGGATGATATAACTATCAATTCTAAAAAGAGGTTTGATCATATCTCTCATTTGCGTGCTACTTTTGACAGGTGCTGGAAGTTGGGCATTTCAATCAATCCCAAGAAGTCCTTCATGGGTATGTTTTAGGCCAAACTGTTGGGCCATATTGCTTCAAAAGAGGGAGTGTGAATCGATCCTGGAAGGGTCAGTGGCATACAAGAAGTTCCTTGGACTAGTATTATAAAAGGTATTCAATCTTTTCTTGGGCGAGTGAACTTTGTGCACAGATTTACCCCCAACTTTGCAGAGATCGTAAAGCCCTTTACAAATATGCTAAAGAAGGGGCATGACATGGTTTGGAGAGAGGAAGGGAAGCAAGCTTTCAAAAGCATCAAACAGGCTCTTTCTCACTCTCCTACTTTAGCTAGTCCTAATTATGCACATGATTTTCAGATATTTTCTTTTGCATCTGATCAAACTATTGCTTCTGTTTTATTGCAGAAAAACACAGATGGGCATGAGCAGTTGATTGCATATATGAGTAGGTCCTTGCAAGGATCTCAGCTCAAATACAAGCCCATGGAGAAACATGCCTATGCTATGGTCAAAGGATTGGCCCATTTCAAGCCTTATTTTTGGAACTCAAACATTGTAGCATACATCCCTTTTCCTGAAGTCAAAGATATATTGGCTCAAAAGCAGTGTTCAAGAAACAAAGGGTTGTGGGTGACAAAAATACAAGAGTATGACCTGGAGGTAAAGATTGCTAAAACTATTAAAGGTCAAAGATTAGTTGTGTTGATGACTGAGAAGGACTTGGAACCTGAGGTAATTAATCAAGTAAATTTTATTTTTGATGATTTGCAAATTTCTGATTAGTATCATGACATTATCTTTTACTTGCAAAAATTTTCATGTCCTCTAACTTCAATAAGACGCAGAAGCAATAGCTCTGTGCTATTAAGTATTGTCTTTGGCAAGGTCACTTGGGATGGAGGAGCCCTCATGGGCTGATTTTGAGATGTGTTTTACCGCATGAGACACATCAGATCATGACTGAGTTGCATGCGGGGGTATGTGGTGGTCATTTTTCTGGTAGGACCACCGCCCATAAGATTATGCATGCCAGATACGATTGGCCGACTCTATTCAAAGATACTTTCATCCACGCATGCAAGCCTTGTCAAAGGTTTGAGGGAAAGCAGAGACTCCCAACCTTTCCCTTAGATCCAGTTGTGATAGAGGCCCCCTTCGAGCAATGGGGATTGGACTTTATTGGACAGATTCCACAGGTTTCTAGTGCTGGCCATTCTTGGATATTGGCAGCTACTGATTATTTCACTAGATGGGTGGAAGCCATTCCACTCAGGACATCATCCTCTGTTGCCATTATTCGATTCATGGAGGAAAATATCCTCACTCAATTCGAAGTCCCTAGGAAGATTACGATTGATAATGCCAGTGTATTTAGATCAGTCGAGTTGGTGGCTTTATGCGTGAGGTTTGGCATCACTCTAGCCCATTCAGCTAACTACTACCCATGGGGTAATGGACTGGCAGAGTCCTCCAACAAGAACTTGATCAGGATAATTAGAAGAACAGTCGATGAAAAAAAGATAGCTTGGGATAGCAATCTCAAGTATGCATTGTGGGTTGACAGAGTGACAAAGAAGCAGTGAATTGGTAAGGCACCCTTCGAGTTGGTCTATGGTGTTGATGTAGTCCTACCACTTAACTTGATGATTCCAGTCCACAAGCTGATTAGAGAGTTCACTATAGATGAGGAGGCCTTACATGGCCAATTCGATGATCTAGTTCAGCTTGAGGAGGATAGATCAGAGGCTTTGACACATTTCATTGATCATCAGAGACACGTAAAGAAAGCCTTTGATAAGAGAGCTAAAGGAAAGGTGTTCCATGATGGTGATTTGGTCTTGTTGTGGGACAAGAGTGTTGAGATTTGGGTACCTTGGAAAGTGGTCCCCATGTGCTTATGAGTCTCTAAGCACAAAGGGGGAAGACTATTACCCTTGTACTTTACTTTATGATTCTAATTTCACTTNCTAAGGAAAGTGGGTTTCCTTAGTGAGATTTTTGGATGAGATCTCACCCATTGATTAGACTTGGCTAGATTGGATCTAGGCCATTGATCTATTAGGGCTTGGCCAAAGGAGGCTACAGTGAGGGTATAGTGCATTTTAAGATTCATTCTTCACTTGTGAGTTTTGGAGAAGAGGAGGGGTGCATTTCTCAAGGAGAGGAGGGCGGACTTGTATGAGAGCTTGAGGAGGAAGCCTTTGTTAGCTTGAGCTTGCATGGAGAGGTTATCCATGGAGGTTTAGCTTCCATCCTTACGTGGGCGCATGCTACATGGAGGAGGGGCGCATTTACTAGAGGAGGCGCGCATCTTGAGGAGGAGAGGCGCATCTAGTGGTGGAGGGCGCTCATTGTGGCTGGTTCCATTGTGTTGAGGAGATGATTCCTTGATGGGAGATGGAGGGCGCATAGCAAGGGAGGATTCCTTCTTGGTTTGAGTTATTTCTTGAGTGGGGGCGCATTTGAGAGGAGGAGGCTTCATTCAATGTTTTGATCACTTGAGGAGAAGTAGGAGGAGAAAGAGGATGAGGTCAGAAACATTGGGAGAGGCTAGTTAGGGCGCATGCTCCCATGGAGAGAGGCATCTAGCTTGGAGCCTCAGTCATTTAGTGGGGAGCTTTCAGTTCTGAGGAGGGCGCATCATCAGTGGGGAGCACTTACACCTGTCAGATTGTAGTGAGGTATGTTTCAGAGGGAGGCTACTCATCAGTGCTTGATTACTGTGGAGGGGTTTCCAGATCAGAGCTTCCAGTTGGCATCTGTAGCAGTTTTAGTGGATTTGGTAGCATTTATGAGGGGTGCACTATGCTAGGGCACTCTTGCTTGGTTTGGACTTGTACTTCAGCTTGAGACAAGTTGCTATTGTAACAAGTTCATCTATATTGTGTACTTGTTGTATTCCACAATCTATTTCCCCATTATATAAACATATATCTCAAACTGGTTTTCCCTGGGGGGGTTTTATCCAGGGTCATGTTGACCAAAAATACCTATGTCAAATTTATGCATGCTTAGAAGTGTAGATCATCATTTTAAAGTTAAAAGATCTAGAGGTAGTGTTATGTGTTTTAATTTGTATTGCATGTGCTAACATTGAGTAAAGGAAACACTTGCAAGGGCACCTTAAAAGAGCACTTAACCATCAAAATATTGAGCAGAAAGTTGGGTGACTGTTTGTTGTCCTAAAACAGCAAGAGAAGACAACCACACAGTTGAAACTTAGAGCCATACTAAGGTCAAGGACAGACCTTAGGTGGCAGCCTCATAAGACCTCAGAAAATCTACAAAGAGAAGAGAGAAGTCATGAGACCACAGTAAGTTTGATAGTTTGTCGTTGGGTCCATTCAATGCCCATGCTTCAGTGGGGCCCAACACTTTTCAGCTTGACGATTTGGATGGTGATGTCATGCAGTTGCCTGTCAATGGGCAGCATCTTAAGCAATTTTTCCAATGAAGGGTTTAACCCCTTCAACGTTTTTGGGTACTTGCGGGCATTAGTTTAGATGTTTGTTCCTTTCATTTATTGTCACTTTGCTTTGCCTAGCATAGATTCCCTTCTTGTTTTCAAGTTTTCAGTCTAGACTAGATTTGTTGGCCCACTTTCCCTTTGCCAACATGTGGTTTGAGTTGTGATAGATTAGGACTTTTCTTTTCCTTACTTCTTGCTTCCTAGGAGGACTTTTCGCTTTTCTAGAGATGATGTGTTTTTCGGAAGCCTTTTTCTACTTGTCAGTGGCCTCATGCCAGATGTTTGTGTCAGCCTAGATTGCCAATCTGGATGAGGGATCCTTTTTTCATCACCTGAGCATAGAGTTTAGGGGGGTAGGATGAAAGACATAGGTGATTGTGTTTATCTTTTCATCATTGCTTCACTGAGTTTTACCATCTTCCAGAGTCCCCTCATCTAGCATAGGGATATGATATCGAGTTTGAGTTGTTTGATCCACCACACATTTTGATTCACTTTGTTCACTTCACACTAGGAAGGAGAGTCATCATTACTCATTTTTTCAGTAGGTTACCTTGTATCGACACCAACACCTTATCTACAGGCAACCCAGAAGTGGTGAACACCTTAATGGCAGCAAGCCCCATTGGCACTCATTTCGTACCTGACATGGTTGAGTATCATTGGACCTTGATCAAGTGACTCTTGTCATGATTCATCTCCAGATCATTTTTCATTATGACAAAGTGTGTTCGTGCCTTAGGCCCCATTTTCATCATTGGTGGGTGACCTTTGCACTTAGTAGGGGCTTACCTTATTTGCCTCTGACTAAGTGACTGCCTCTTTTGTGTAGACATCAGAGCGCATCTACCACATAAAGCAGTGCAGTGGTTGGCGAGTGGCAGTAGTTTCAAAGTGTAGCAGCTTTCAAATCAGATTTTCCATTTCATGTGATTTTCAGAGGTATTATAGTTTGAGTTTCATGGTTTGTCAGGCTTGTCTACATGGCCCAATAGACCAGTTACAGGTATCAGTCAGCATGTTTTACGATTATCAGGTTGATTCCTTTGGCATCAATTTCTCGACATCATTGGCATTGGATGGTTTTAGTTGCAGACATGAGCTCTAGGTTCTCAAGACCCACAGGGGGTCCCACCCCTTGAGTCGCCATTTGTTGACCCCAAAATCTCACCCTTGAGATTTGGATGGTCAAAGGGCCAATCTATCCTTTCAGGTTGGCATTCAAAGGTTCTTCTTGATAGCACAAGACCATCATTCAGAGGTCTTCCATGCACATTGATGCTTTTTCTGGTCAGTTACAGGTGTTGAGTTCAGATCTTGTTTCAGTGATTTCCGAGTTATTACAGGATGCGTTTTCAGTTCTCGGCTTGAGTATGAGAGATTTGCAGCATTATGGGACACTTCTTGCCCATGAGGATCTTATTGACCCCTCACATCAGTTATGTGATAGCATATTCTTACTCCTTGTCCAATTATGTTTCCAATGAGTATAAACTTGATAGTTTTTGGACAACTTTGCTTGTTGGGTGATGATGTGGCAGGGTGAGGTGGCGATCCATGTGGGGCCCACACGCTTAAATCTGGGTCCTTTCCCACCTAAAAATGGGCCCACTAAGGCGCCCAACACTTGCTAAATGAAAATTGGATAAAGTGAAAAAGTTTCCCAAAGTCATAAAGCATTCTAAAAGCAAGTCAAAGGTCAAACTGGGCAAGTTGTCTACTTTCTGCTTTAAATTTTATCTTTCTACTTTAGCTTTTAGCCTTTAGCTTTCATCTTTTTCCTTTCCCAACTTTCCACTTTCCCTGATTTAGCTTTGGCTTTAGCTTTCCACTTTTTCCCTTTCCAAGCTTTCCACTTTTCCTGTTTTAGACTTTGCTTTAAGCTTTCCACTTTTTCCTTTTCTCCCTTTTCCTTCCACTCTATCACTCATGCACCCTATTTCTCTCCATGAGATGCGCCCATCTTACCTTTTTGGCTACAACTTCATACCTAACTAGTTTTAACCCATTCAACCTCCATTCTCCTCTAGATAACCCCAAGATTTGACCAGATTGCTTGGGAAAGGTGCACTCAGCCAATTTTAGCAAGTCTTCATGCATTGACACATGGTAGGTGGACAGATTGACACACAGGCGAGGGATATTGGCTAGCTTTTGGCCCAATTTGGAAACATCAAGGCGAATCCTTCATGCAGTTAGCTATATATGCAGCATTCTTCCACAGTTGATAGGTTGATCACTCTATTGCAATAGCATTACTACTCTATCATTCTATTATGTCTCTCATTCTATTCTACCTCTCATTCTAGCTTTAGATTCTCAGTTTCTTGTAGATCATTGTAACAGTTCTTGGCTTTTCTCTGTGATGGAGCCATTCCTCTGATTTGACATGAATAAAGAGTCTTATGTGTTGATTTAGGCCTAGATTCTTGTTGTTGCATTCGATTTCTAATTAGTTGCAGGTGTTTGAAGCTCATCCTTCATTGGGGGTCGATTTGGCACCTTTGAAGCGCTTTTCCTTCTTGATTTACTGTCTTTTTGCATTCTAATGGTTCGCTCTACTTAGGGTTTTCCACCAAATTCATTTAAAATCAATTTTTATGTTAGTTTTGGGTGAGGTTATCTAACCCTCATCCCAAAACCATCTTGTGCTTGTTTGATTTGTGTTTTGCAGGTCAATTTTCATCCATCAAGAAGCACGTCGTAGGGTAGCCTCCCTATGGTTGGCATGCACCAACCCAAAATGAGAGGGGTGATATCAGTTGTGACCTTAGGATCCACCCCTAAATTAAGTCTAGTTTGATTCCCTCAATCTATAACCGACCTAAAGCCTAGAGTGTCAAATTTAGCCTTAACAGGCCTCAAATGTGAAACGTTGTCTTGAAAGAGTGCAACATTTTATCTCCAAAAGGTGTCTCACCTCCAAAGAGTGTAACATCTCATCAAAAGGTGCCATATCATCATCAAGAAGCCCAAATTTCATATCAAGGTGCCCCATCATCATAAATGTGAAACATCCCATCATAAAACAACAACTTCACATCATCAAAAGGTATCATTAACAATGGAAAGGTGTCAATCATCTCTCCAAGTCCAACATCCTCATGTAAAGGTCCAATGTCCTTAATAAAAGGTGGAACCCTCTCAATCAAGTGGTGAGGACAGCCTCCATAGAAGTGTGATAGTAGCCGCTCAGTACCTTCAAAAGGATCCAAGTGTCAACCAAGCATGTGCTCATGTGAAATCCATCATCGAAGGAGGGGCTCATGTAGTCCAAAGCATCATGAAGACCAGAGGCAAGGTACTCAATCCAAACACAACATATAAAGTGAGTCAAGTCAATGCAAAATCCATTACATAGATGTCACAAAGTATCCTCTTCAAACTTCACAATAGCTTACAAAGTTATACAATTTGCCAAGTTTAGGTATGGGAGGATCATCATTACCCCCTATTAGGTGTGCCAGTACCCAGGATAAGAAGTATGTCCCAAGGAACTCATCATGGAGTATGTGCAATGGTATGTGGTATGGATTGGGGTTTACTTCACGGGTAGATTGTCATTGACATGTAAGGCCATGTATGATAGTCATCCTCATTAGAGCCTTTGTAGAGGGAGCGTTTAGGCAATGAGGTACCCTTTCCTCAGCAATGTGTCTTTCCAAACCCCTATTTATCTTTTTCTTTATAGCTTTAACCTTTTTTGGCTTTTGACATTTGATTTGCTAAGTCCTTTTGTTAGGTATGCATTCACTGCATAGGACTTGGGGTGATAGCCTCTTAGCAAGGGGGTAAAGATCATGCTTCATTTCATTCTTAATTTTTAATACTTTGTTTTTATTTTTTGTTTTTTTTCCCTGCATTTTGAATTACGGTTTTTTCTGTTTCTATATCATTTTTAATAAAGTTGCATCAACCTCGAGCATTCAAGCCCCTTCTTCGCATAGGATTATGAAGCACAGTCATTTTTGGGATACATGTAACAACCAACCCAAAAGAAAGGACAACAAAGAAGCATGGATAGAATTAGTTATACATGGTAAGGGATATTGACACGTTACCCCCCATTAAGGCCCCCAATAGTACAACTTTTCCCTAGAGTGACAACATTTAACTAAGAGATGATGATGACCACCAAGGTGAAACAAGGCAAAAAGTATAAATTCAAAGCATCATGATTCATTATCCAACTCAACCCATGATCATTGTTTTCATGCCCCAAACATTGACATTATCACTCAATATGAAGTGTCAAAACAATATACTTCAATGCGTAATGCACCATGTCATCTAAGTGAGTGTGTTGAGAATGTTATGGAAGGCATTTGTGAGCAACTGTCTGTGGAGAGTCCAAAATGGCATCATCAAAATTGTTGTATGAAATGTGGATCATGGAGAAAAAATCTCCTCTAGTTACCCCTAGAAGTGGGGTGTTGACAATGTCAAACAAATGACAACAAAATGTCGGTCAATGGGACCATAGAGTACCATTGGTGTAATACAAAGTGGGAGTGCAAAAGCAGCTCCTATAGAATTATTGTTAGCTAACCATAGAACTGCCATGACTAATTTAAAAATAATTATGTAAATGTGATGTGGATAAGGTTCGAGCACTTAAAAGGCCCTTCCAAAGAAGGGAACATGTGGGACAATGTAGTTGGGTGGTACCATCAGTGTAATCCAAGTTTGAGTATGAAAGCAGCACCTCTAGAATTATTGTTTGCTTACCCTAGAACCAACATGATTAAAATTTAAAAATCATTATGCAAATGTGATGGGGATAAGGTTTGAGCCCTTAGAAGGCCCTTCCAAGGAGATGAGAACATGTGGGACAATGTAATAAGGTGGAATATCAGGGCATGCAAAACTAAACAAATATAGTTTGGTCCTTAATTCAATCCAATTTGGTACAAAATATTTTTAACAAATTGATGTTTGTTGAATAGCAAATTTTGATGTTGTTTCAAGTATAAATTTCTAACAATTCAATGTATTGACTCATATATTTGTTTCTATACTTACTGTTCTCATTATAACTTCATGCTCCCATTTTTCTAACAGGTATTTTCAGAGAACATGAAGTGAAAGTCAAAAAGAAACAATGACCCTAGAAGGAAGCATAAAAACACATCAACAACCAAGCAAGAAGAAGTGACATGTTTAATCCAATAACATGAAATATGATGGAGTTTGTCTCTTTAAAATTTAAATGAATATATACAAAAGTTCAAAAAAAATAATTTCTCACACCTTGTTATTTAGCATGACTCCAGTAACAAATTAAAAAGTCAAGTGTATGTTGTCCTTGCTATTTGTAAGAGGAAACATCCAAATAATTCAAGCTAAACATTTATAATCCAAAGAGCTTTTCATCATCAACTCAATTATATAAAACTTACACTTTTCATAGCACAAACTGCCGCTTTTACAATTAAAAATCTTGTAACCATCCCTTGTGCATATCGAGAAGCAACTGTTAGATAGACAACATAAGCACATCAATAAATTAAGACCTCTAACAATGAGTCATCATATTCACAAAATTAACCATTAAAAAGACCAAACCAAGGAATGAAATCTTAGGAATGTATACCAGCAGTAGATATGAGAAAATAGTTGTTACGAAACTATTATGGAAAAACAACATTACAATTGCAAAAGACTGATACAGTGATATAATACAAATAATAGCATAATTATTGATGAGATACTGAAAGGGCCCATCATGGACTGCTATTTTGTTGATTTCCGCATCTTCATGCAGTTTTAATTATTCACCCACTTAGTGAATAATTAGTCACTTTTTCCTCGAGTGACAAAAATTCAACTTTTTGACTTAAGTGAAGTCAAAGTTGAATTAGACATAAAGTACAAGGTACATAGTCCCAATGTATTTCCCACTTGTGGTTAGAGACCCAAAACCACAAGGGGACCACTTCCCAAGGTAAGCTACTTTCCCAACTCTTTGGATTACCCTATAGGGACCATAAAAACATGGTTTCAACTTTTCTGCACCACTTTTCTTTAGCGAAGACTGTCTATATGGCTGCAACCTCAAGAAAACCAAGTCTCCTACCTCAAAACTACGCTCCACCTAGTGTCTATCTGCATTAGTTTTATGTTTCTTTGGGCCATTTGTAGGTTATCCTCAAGAGTCTTAAGGATATCCCGAATCTCATGTATCCAATCCTTGGATTTGGGAGCCCTACTATCCCCAAATGCCAAATCCACAAATGAAGGAGCATCATAGCCATATAATGTGGAACGGGGTCATACCAATGGACATATAGTAAGTGGTGTTGTAGCAATGCTCTCCTAGATGCAACCACTTAATCCATGCCTTATGTTGTCCTGACACATAGTTACGCAGGTACCCCTCAACCCATTTGTTCACAATCTTTGTCTGACCATCCGTCTGAGGGTGATAACTGGTACTAGGAGTCAACTCTGTGCCTACTAATCTAAACAGCTCCTACCAAAATGCATCGAGAAATTTGTTGTCCCGATCACTGACAATGTATTCAAACAACCCATGGAGTCTAAACACCTCCCTGAAAAATAATTCTACCACCTGCAGTGCCTTATACTCCGATGAAATCGCGAAGAAGTGCACAAACTTGGTCAACCGATCAACCACCACATAGATGCAATCCCGGCCATGCACCTTCGATAGACCAGTGATGAAATCCATCGAGATACTCTCCCACTTTCGCTCTGAAATAGGTAGAGGTTGTAATAGTCTTGTTGGATGAGTATGCTCTGACTTGTTTTGTTGACAAATCATGCACTCCCTCACATGTCGTAACACATCATCTTTGAGGCCCTTCCATGAGAACCTCTCTCCAATCTGCCTGTAAGTTTTAATGTATCCAGGGTGCCCTGCCAATGGTGTATCATGAGTAGCCCTCATAATCTTCTCCTTGAGTGTGGACTGAGGAACTAAGTATATTCTATCCTTGTAGAAGATAATGTCATCCACCACTTTGTACCTGTCATCCTGACCATCCATCAACTCACAAGCAAACTTATTCTTTGAATATTCCACCAAAATGTGTGCATTTATGCGGTGTCTTTTTTTTTCCATGCATATGGCACTCAGTGTACCTAAGCTTCAAGTGACGTTGTGGTACTCTTTTCTTTCCATGTCTTACAGTACCCAATTGTTTTGGACTTAAATAAATTAATGGCAAAAAGGGGCTTGAAAAAATGTTGCATCGCAAATGAAGGGCAGCACACCCTCTACAAAGGCACCCATAAATGAGACAATACAAACCCTTGTATGTTATGAACCCCATGCCCAAAAGTCTTTCCCCACTCCACCTCATGCTCACACATGACTTAGATAGGTTTCCCCCAGGAAACACCTTTGACTTGGTGATTGACTAACCCAATAGGATGCCTTAACACCCCTCCCGTACCTAAATTTGACAGATTGTATAAGGTCTTTGAGCATTTGTTTAGTTTGAAAAGGGGGGTTTGATGCACATGTTTGGGTGGTTCCATTATTAGATGTGGCTTACTTGGCATGATTCTTGTGACTTATGGACCCTTGGAGGGTGCATCTGTTTGTCTTTGAAGGATCTTTCCCGGTGGACAGGTATTCATGAGGAGATGACTCTGTTTGAACCTTCATGGGGGCTTTGGAACCCAAGGATGGATGCACGAACCCCGTGTCTAGGGCAGGCTTGTGATCACCATTTGCACATTGAAGAAGGAGGTTGTTGCCTTTGGAGGCACTCTAGCATGGCTAGATAACAAGCTCCCACCTTTTCGACCTAGACATTGGCCTTTGGAGGCCTAGAACATCACTCACCTAGCCCATGACGTCACCATCAAGAGGGTTGGGGTTTGGTGGATGAAAATTGATGGAAAAAGACACTTGGCACTTCATTTTGGCAATTGAGGCATGCTATGGCCCTTTGAGGCCCAACGTTCCACCTAGCACCCTCAATGTTAC
>JZKD02S1677149.1:95469-125403 GCA_000966675.3 Picea glauca | reverse complement strand
AGCATACTTTGGATATTTTGTCTCTAATTGTCTCTAATGCTTTGGAAACATGATTTAAAATCTTAAAAATATATTTTTTCGTTAAAATTTAAATATTTTATGTATTTTTTAAAAACACCGGTTCATTGAAACCGGTTCGACCGGTTTATTACCGGTTCCGGTTCCGGTTCAGGTTAGACCCTCGACCGGTTCCGGTACTGGTTTCGGTTTTTAAAACCTTGGTTTTGACAATAGATGCTTTAGGCTACTTGCTAGAGTTGGCTCATATTCAGGGGCAAGTGTGGATTATTTGTCTTCCAAATGGCTCCAAGATGGTTATTAATCATTTTGTTGATGACAATCTTTTTCCTGTGAGTGCAGAGAAGCATTTGGTGGACGATGCTCTGGCCTATTTGGATACCTTCTGCTTTTCTTCAAGTGCTATGGTTAGTGCACACAAGATAGATTTCTAGTTGGATGGATTGGATTCTCCACCAAACTAGCTTCCTACAACTCAGACTTTCATTAGACCTGGGGTGATTGTGAGATACTTCAGTATTTCATTTGGTGTGGCTTGCCACCAATCGCTGTGTGGGATTGGTGTTTCTAGAGGCCCTAGAAAAAACTTCATGCATGGAAACATAAGGACCTTTCCTTTATCGGGAAGCTGACAATGGTTGGACACATTTTGTAGGCTTCACATGTCTATTATGTCTCTTGTTGGTCTCCTAGCAAAACTCAGTTTCGACACTTGGAGCAAATTCTTCAATCATACCTATAGCTATGATCTAAGTATGGTGGGGAGAGGGTCTCTCAATGGTTCCTTGGGATGTGTGCACCATGCCTAAGGACGAGGGTGGACTCGGCTTGATCAATATTTCTACATATTCTTGCTGTCAAATGGGTGGTGAAGTGCTTAGAGGGTCTCACTCCCTAGCAGATCTTATTTCAGCATCGATTGATGACTATCCATCATTCTGGGAAAGTTCGAGGCACATTTGGCTAGTGTGATATTATTTCTATGCCTCACTTTTTTCAAGTTTCAAGCTCATTCATCTTCCAAAGTATATGGTCAACTTGGAATGTTGTGGCTGGTTTGGCTCATTGGTCTTGGGAGGGAAGCAATGCAAATTGGGACTTAGCTTGTCGCTCCATTTGGAGTTGGAAGGTGCAGGGTCAATTTGTTGCTGAGATACCCCATTTTCAAGCTCACAAATTGAGTAGAAAGGATATTTTCTTTTGGGGGTACTTGTGGGATTCCGTCTCATACTCCTGAAGGGACTAGTGTATTCTTGCTCAGGAGTTTGTTTTGATAGCCCCAGATCCCCTGTCAAGTATGGAGTTGAGAGAGCTCATCCTGAAGGCCAAGTTATTCAAGATGAATATAGTGATGCCAGGTCCATTTTGGAAGAATTGGGGATAGAGCTTTGGGCACCCTCTTCAGCAATATGACACTTGGAGATTGTACTCACTCTTGCACCATCGTCATTCATTGTCACCGGTACTCAATGTGAGATGGATGTTCAATGATGCAGAGGACAGATGGGTACACAGACTTCAAAGTGTTTGGTCCATCAGGCTTTGTTATAAGCCATAAGTTTTTCCCTATCCAGGGATTCAATTCAAGGCCTGTTTGGTCAAAAGTGGGCTTTTGGATGGCCTTTTCCCTGTATGTGGTCAGTTAGAGACTGTGAAACATATTTTCTGGGACTGCTGGTTTGCCCAGAGTTGCTGGCAATTTTTGCAGGATAAGTATTCAGTGCTTCTTCGGGGACACATTCATTGGAGGGTTGCCTTATTTGAAGACTGTCAATCTCTTGTCCATTCTGCCTTTTCAGGGATCTAGCATTGTTTGAGCATTTCTGCTTTATTCATTATTGGGAAGATCTGCTGTAAATCTGTTTTTGAGAATGAAGTTAGTTCATTGTCTGCCTTTTGTTCCATGTCGTGTGATGAGATACGCCATCAGCTTTTGGATAAGGGTGCTTTGCTGATCAAAGATGCTAAGGCTTTTGAGCCCACAGCATACTTTGATTTTATTTCTGTTCTAGTTGCTCTATGGAAGAAGATATGATTTTCATTGTATATACCCTTCCACTTTTTGCTCTTTTGTTTGTAAATACTTCTCTGGAAAATGAGACATATTTTTCAAAAAAAATAAAAAATAAACCAACATAGATCCATCTTAACCTATGATCTTCTAAGCACCAAGAAAATTACCTCTCTGTTTCTTTTGATCCCTCTCAGTGCAATCCAGGGTTAAGATGGATATATGATGGTGGCCCGTGGGAGTGGAAGGAGGGAAGCATACAGCACTTTTGAATGTCACTGAACATTTAAGGAAAATAATATGTCTTTCTTGTCTCTCCACATATTCTTCCCATGTATATGTATATTTTGTTTAACACAAGTGGAGCAACGATCTGGATTTAAAGGAAAACAAGTTCTGAAGTGATGGGAGAGGAAGGAGGGAGGCAACGATCAAGTATCAGACCCTTCTAAGCAACTGAATCCAACAATGGATGCAATGGGCTTAGAAGACAGGCTGATGATTAGAGAGAAGGGTGAGCCTTTGGGTTTAAATAACCAAGGAAAGCAGATCTCAGATAGTTGAGGAATGGGCATGGAGGAGGAGAAGACCCAAGAGCTGGGAAAATGTTCAGAGGTGGGGATCAAATCAACAGATAACTCACAAAATTGGTGTCAATAAGCAACAGACACCAGGAAGTCGGGAAAGGGAGGAAGAAATAGCTAGAGAAGAAAACACACGAAAGTACGTTCAAAGGTCAAAAAATGTGGAAGAGCTACTTTCTATAATGGACTTGAAAGCGAATCAGCCTGCTGGTCCTTCCTCTCGAGTAAAAATCGACTTTCGGGATTAAAGCCGCGGAAGGTAATTTTATCAAGACCTCCCCAAAAAAGAATAAAGGCAATAAAACAAGGGAATCCCTGAAAATATTTGGAGAACTTCTAATTAATTCAGGGTCTCGTACCCCAACTGATGAAATATTTAGTGCGATCTCTTAGTGACACGAGTACTTTCAGTTTTTTTAATGTATGTTATTAAAGACTTTTAATGATATCCCATACTACTGAAATGGCCAGAGAAGACCTGAAAATATATTGCAGGACATGTCCAATATTTTATAGCGCAAGCTAAGCGCTGCCTAACTTGTTATTATAATTATTAATAGAGTTAGTACCTTGCAATTACCAAAAAAGAAAAGCATGGACTAGACAATATACAACATACCAGTGAGTGCAATGATAACCTGGATCGCATAAATTACAATCTACCGCATTAAACTACACTAGTAATTGGTTGTAAACACCTAAAAATGCCTGAAGGACGAGGATTAGAGGAAGTTCATAAATTAATAACAGTCAAAGAGTCTTTCACTGAACTCAATGTAGAGCTTAAAATATTAATAATTGAAGTCATCTCAATTCATCCCCATAAGCAAGTAATTGTTACAAGGGAAACAATATAATCATCTTATTTTCGTCTTTTCATTTAAAACTTACTTCCTATCAATCCAAAAGTCTCTGAGGTGCAGGACAATTTCCGTTGTTCAAAACCCCTACAATTATTGTACAGAAGAAACTTTTCACGGACTAAGAGCTCAATTGTGGCACTAACCTGTTATCCTGATTGAACGATGCATTAAGCAGCTGACGAGGGGCCGACTGGTTCGCCATGGTTACAAGCAGCCTCAATAACAGTTCCGGGACCCCAATTGAATGAATTCTTCAATTCAAGGAAAGTCGTGGATCGAATTTACACTATAAAATCTGGCCAGACGGAATAAAATATCTGGCCAGACGGAATCACAGCAATTTGGTTTTCCCAAAATTCTCTGTTTTGGAAAGATGGGTTGTGAGCTTCAAGGAAAACGGTGAGGTAAGCATATTTCTTTCGGTTATTTCATGGCTTAACCGCCTTATGAACACCATATCATTCATAGAATGGGAAAATAAAATTTAATAAAAATACATATATTTTTTTAAATGTATGTATGTTTTTTTAAGTATGCGGTATAATGTCTTTGGGCAATGTGCTTCGTAAGTCTCTTGGTTATCCCATATAGTATCCCACGCATTGCTTTTTTGGGAGGGTGGAATCCGAAGCCTTTCTTAATTTCCATCACCATTTCTTAATTTCGACCATGTTTTTCTTTTTAAAGATGAATATTTTTCTTTAACATTTGATTTATTTTTTTACCAATTCTTTAACATTTGATCTTAGTACCTAACCCATGTTATTTAATTTTTATTTTTATTTTTTTTATTTTTTTTTGGGTGATTGTGGTAATAACATTAAATTAATTTAATTAAATTAATTATGAGGGAGGAGCCAAATGGCGACCATTAGGGTTTGTAGGTTAACCTGGGCTCTTAACTAAGGAAAATTGTTGACGAGAAGCGAATTAAGATCGGGATCGAGGTGATGGATGGGTTCTCACCATTGGTCGATTACTCTGATGATTCGATGTTAGAGGACGTGATCTTCATTGAACCCAACATTAACCTTGCATTAGTTTACTCTTCGAAGGATCATTATTCACACAAACCAGGATACTTTTCAGGGGTCCTTTCATCTGTTGCATGCACGGACATTGACAAGCCAATTGGGCGTTATGCATCCGGATTGGGTACCAGATATAGAATATTCAAGGGGGGAGGTATCGACCACTATGCCCATCACATGAGATAGATCGTTGCATGGGGATTTGGATACGATTCTCGTCACCCCGAAAGCTCAATTGGGGAGAGTTCATAATCCAACCGAGAAGATGCCAAAAGAGAATGTTTGCAGCAATCGTAAACCAGGTGATCAACAAGGTAAAGGTGATTATGGGGAATACATGAGCATTGGCAAGAAACGAAGGAAAACGATGAAGTCGTGTGGGGGTGGGGGTAGGGTTGTTTTAGTAGTGGGGGAAGATTTGAAGATTTCTCATATTTCTGATCTGGAAGGTAGGGCATTAGTTGATAAACTTTGTGGTAGGCGCATGTCTGTGGTTTTGGTCACCATCTACATGGAGTCATCATGGGAGTCGATTTTGGGTTATACTCCTACTTGCTTTCTTAGGGATGGATAAGGTTTATCTTTCACTCTGTGGCAAATGTTGGTTCGATCTTGGCTGGTCAATGCTACTGGAATCGTCACATGTTGTGTGCCAAGCCTTGGCAACCGCTTTTTAATGCCAAGGAGAATTTTTTATCTAATATGCCAACCTAGATAAAACTTCTCAATTTATCGTTAGAATTCTAGTCGAATGCAAGCCTAAAATCCATTAGCGAAGTTTTGGTGATCCGGATTTATGAGCAGAACGAAATGAAAACACAGATTTATAATATTAACACAGAGACACAGTGAATAATAGCAGAGATATAGTAAAACTTGACTTCTATTAAATAAGAAATATGTTGAAATTGTAAAATGCAAATTGAAAACAAGCTTGCTAGAATGGTGGCAGCTTATCTCTGAGAGGAGATGTGATGGCTACGTTCATTCGCAAGAAGTTGAGTACAATGAGGCTTTAAAAGCCTTTTTACAATAAGTCAAAATGCCAAAACCCTGGGCATCCAAAAACCTAACCTTAGGAGATGAAGCACCAAAAGTCATGTGGAACCCCGTTGGGGTAAGTTAGTACATCAACTTCTCGAGGTCGTAACTTTTGCATACATTCTTTGTTTTGGGAGCATGATATCTCGTTGGAAAGGTCTTGACAAGGATCTTTATTTCATAGGCTCAATCATTCCTTCAATGATCATTGAGGTGTCCGATCATGAAAAAACATCGTTTAGTCCCTTAAAACAGCCTCAGAAGTTTAGGACCTGAAAATTGCTAAAAATAGTAAATTGCCAAAAAATTGTTTTGATCCAGTTGGAATAAGTGGGTGGCCACCGATATCCTCCTAGATCAATCCTCCCCCCTTAGGAAGCAATGGTATCCATTGCGTTGAGTTCCCCCATCATATGAGGAAATTTCTGTTGAATTTGGCCCTGGGTGAGCCACTTTCCTCGGTGTAGGAATTGCCCTGCTTTGACAACCTGATAAAGATGGATCCTTTGTTGGCAAGTGCCCTTGACCTGTGTGTCCATGATCTGATCAATGGATGCATGTTCCATACAATCGAGGTTGATCTTTGTTGGTGTCAATTGTTCCGTTATCTCTGAGGTGTCCAATAATGGTGGAAAATAGGGTCGAAGGAGGTCCACATTGAACACTGGGTGCAAGCCAAGGAAGGGGGGAATGTTGAGCTCAAAATCATTTTCACCCACAGCCTTGGTGATGGTGTAGTGTCCATAACAAACTGGACGAAGCTTTTTATGAGGCCCTGTAAGGCATTCTTTTTACAAGTTCAACCTAACTTTGTCTCCCACCTGAAATTGGTGTGGCACTCGGTGTTGATCATGGCATTGCTTGTACTTGGCATTGGACTTATGTAAAATATCTTGAACCTATTGGCGAATGTGCTAGATTCACTCAATGAACTGGGTGGCTTTGTCAGCTTCAGTTGGAGCATGCGACGAGTCTGCCTAGGTGGCCACAAGGGGTAGTGCAACATCCATGGGACCCAATGGTTGAAATCTCAACCCCACGTGTAAGGGGTTGTGGCCGGTTGAGCTATGTATGGCTCTATTGTAGTTGTGTTGAACATAGGGAAGATTCTCATCCCAGGTGCAGGGGTGCTTGGATTTGTACATGTGCAAGATGTGCACAATCATCCAGTTGACGACCTCGGTTTGGCCATCCATCTGGGGGTGGAAGGTAGTGGATTTGGTGAGCCTGGTGTCCAGCAATGACCAGAGGATCGACCATAATGTGTTGAGGAACTGACTGTCTCAATCTGAGATAATGGTTTGTGGGATCCCAAAGTGTACCTACACTAGTTCAAAGAAGATATTAGCAGTGGTCTCTGTCATGATGCTCTTCTTGCAGGTGGTCATAATCACCATCTTGGAAAAGTGATCAACAACCACAAAAACACAGTCATTTCCCCGCATGGTGGATGGAAGGACTGACATGTAGTCCATTGAGATGGATTCCCAGGGCCTGGTAGGAATAGGCAGAGGAGTGTACATGCCTTGTTTCTTAGTGGCCGGTTTGGAAATAGCATAGGCAGTGTAGGATCGGATATACTTGTTGACATCCTGTCGAAGTTTATGCCAGTAGAAATGTCACTACAACACTGCCACTATATTTTCCACACTGAAGTGTCCTACCACCTGATTGTAGTGGGCTTCCCAAATCAGCTTCGCTCACTCGCTTGATGGAACGTAGAGATGGCCCAGATGACACAACAACCCGTCCTGAATATAGAAATTAGTGACAGTCGTGTTTGCGCCCAACATGTGGTAGGTGTTGGAGAAGTCAGGATTTGTCTCATAGAGGTGGGGCCATCCAGAGGTCTCGTGGCCGCAAGAGTCTAGCACCGTGGTGATTGTCGCAATTGGAGGTCAGTAGATCCAATCAACCACTCAGTTGGTACTTCTTGTTTTATACTTGATGTTGAGGTGGAACTGCAACAAATATTGTGGACCACTTATGATGGAGGTCATTTTGCAATTTGCCTTGTGTCTGCATGAACTGCAATGACTTATGAACAGTGTGGATGATTGTCTCCTTCCCGAGAATGTAATGCCTCCACTAGCGGCAGGCTTTCACAATGGAGTACATTTATTTTTCGTCGGTAGGGTAGTTAAGAATGACATCTGATAGTGTCTCACTATGATAGGCCACGGGGTGGTTGTGCTGAGTGAGGATTGCACCCACAACATAGTTTGAAGCATCTGTCTCAATCTCAAACTATTGTTGCAAGTCAGGTAATGAAAGTACTGGGGCTGAGCATAAGCGTTACTTCAGATCATTGAACGCTTGTTGTTGGGATAGGCCCCACACAAATTTTTTCTTACCACCACCCCTGGTTACTTGGTTGAGGGCCCATGCAATATGGGAGAATCCCAACACGAACTTGCGATAGAAATTGGTAAGGCCTAAGAAGCTTTGAAGCTCAGTGAGCATGGTTAGGGTTGGCCAGTCAGGGATGACTTGGATCTTGGTTGGATCAACATGCACACCATGCGCATCAACAATGTAACCTAGATATTGGACCATGTCCATGCCGAAGGAGCATTTTTCTAAGTTGGCATATAGCTTGTGTTGCCGCAGAGCGTGCAGAACCTGCTGAATATGTTGCAAGTGTTCCACCCAAGCCTTTTTGTAGATGAGGATGTCATCCAGATACACCATGACAAAAGAATTATTGAAAGGCCACAAGATATCGTCCATCATCCTCTTGAAAGTTGTTGAGGCATTTGTCAAACCAAAGGGCATGACCAGCCATTCAAAAAGACCTTCTTTTGACTTGAATGAAGTCTTCCATACATCAGTCTGCTCTATTGGGACCTAATGGTAGCCAGACTTCAGATCAATCTTAGTGAAGTATTTGGCCCCCTTGAGTTGATCAAGGAGATCGTAGATTCGGGGAATAAGGTATCGATTCTTGACTATGATTTTATTTAGGGCCCAGTAATCAATGCAGAGTCGCCAGGTCTCATCTTTCTTCTGCACTAGCACGATAATTGGGCTTCCACAAGGTGATGAGATAGATCGGATGTGCTCCTTGTGGAGCAGTTCTTGGATCTGATGCTTGGTCTCCTCATTTCCTAACAAAGAGAGATGATAGACTGGCCCATTGGGTAGTGATGCATCGGGGGTTAGATCGATGGGATGCTTAACGTGACAGTGCAAAGGTACCCCAGTAGGTGATGAGAAGATGTCTTTGTATTCTTCAATGACCTTATCCACTTGCTTATGTTGCGTGGAGAGGTCGGTCACGAAGGCCACGGATGTGGCTGCAACCTTTTGCTTGCTCTGAGAGAGAATCACGAAGAAGATAGACTTCCCATTCTAAGAAAGGGCCTTCTTCTATTGCTTGGCAGAGATCAAGGAAATAGCACTAGGTGGGACTACCTCGGGTATCCTGAACAATTTCCTGTTCAAAGTAATAATAACACTGTGAGGCCTAGACTCATATACATTATGATGTTTCCATAAATAAGGTTGGCCCAAAAGAACATCACAAACTTCAAAGGGAGCAACATCACACAATACCTCATCTTTGAATGGTTTGATGTCATATGACAAGCGACATTGTTGGTTGACGCGAAGATCGCTTCCTAGACGGAGCCATCCGATGATGTAGGGCTACAGGTGTGGCATTGTCAGCAAGGCTAGCCACATGATGACCTCTGTTGAGATAAGTTTCTTCTGGCTACCGCTATCAATGATGAAGTGCAGTGGAGTGTCTTTCACCCACATTTGTGAATGAAAGAGGCACTCGCCTTCCTCTAGCTCATCAGGTTCACCAGGTTGGATCTTGGTGGTAGCAACAGTGGCACTAGGTTCTGCATCAATGATTTGTCTCCCCTTTTCTGGTTCTAACTCAGAGTCGGAACTCACATCTAATTCAAAGGCTTTCACCTCCACCACCAATGACTGCTTTGAGAGGCAATCAACAATGTTATGTCAGGGGCTCTTATGGAAGTTGCACCACTTCTCGGTATCTTTATTCATCTTTCCATTGTCTTTCTTGCAGCTTAGAATGGTTTTCCTAAGGTTTCCCATCTTTGATCTATCCTTTGTTCTGTGGGTTGAGGTTGCCCTTGCCCTTCTTCTGTTGTGAGGGGTTCCCAGACCCAAACTATTGCGTCTTTTGTTTAAGCTTCTTCTCGATTTTGACGCATATCGATTTTTGTCTAGATGTATCTATGCAGACCATCACGATACTTGAGCACCAGATGTCGCTTAGAATATTTGATGCCTAGCTTAGTGCGCAAGGTATGGAAGACATTGGTGAACTCTAACACTATTTGGTTTATTTCCTACCGCAGTGTGGTCCATCTTGTATACAAGTCGTCGTAACTTCCAGCATGGTAGTATTGTTCCTTTATAGCATCCCTGAAGGAACCCCAAGTGGGTGAAACTGCAAATAATGTGGATCCCTCTATTTCATTTTTCTCACAGAAAGTCTCCCACCAATCTTTGACATGAGGGATGGCCTTGAGGAGTGCAAATGTAATATTTTCTCTATCGAAAAAGTTGTGGACAAAAAAATACCCTTCTAGAAGGTTTAACCATTTATCTATGGCATCTGCATCTATTTGACCTTAAAATATGGGAACATCAAAATTGATTTGTACCTTGAAGGGGGTGGTGCCTCCACTTGAGGTGGATGTATCGCTTGTCGACAGTCCTCGAAGGATTTGTGCAAAGTTGTCCATCATCTCATTCCTTTGTTGCTCGAGGGCTTCCTCAAGCAACATTTTGAAAGGATCTCATGTCTTATCGTCTTTATTTTCGTCTGTCATGGACAGTTTCTTGGGTGTTCGAGAGCAGTTTTCCTCGAGAGAAACAAGCTTGAGAACCAACTCTATATACCCTAACTGTGTCAGGGACATGCACTAAAAAAAGACAAGGAGCAGACCGCTCTAATACCATTGATCCATATTCATGAGTGGAACAAAACGAAAACACAGATACACAGTGAATAATAATAGAGATACAATAAAACTTGACTTCTAATAAATAAGAAATATGTTGAAACTGTAAAATGCATACTGAAAACAAGCTTGCTAGAATGGTGGCAACTTATCTCTGAGAAGAGATGTGACGACTACGCTCATTCGCAAGAAGATGAATACAATGAGGCTCTAAAATCCTTTTTATAATAAACCAGAATGCAAAAACCATAGACATCCAATAAACTAACCCCAGGAGATGACGCACCAAAAATCATGTGGGCCCCGTTGGGGTAAGTTAGTACATCAACTTCTCGTGGTCGTAACTTTTGCATACGATATACATCTTGGGTGCATGATAGCTCGTTGGAAAGGTCTTGATGAGGAGCTTCATTTCATAGGCCTAATCATGCCTTCAACAATATTTGAGGTGCCTGGTCATGAAAAAACGTCGTTTAGGCCCTCAAAATGGCCCTGTAAGTTTAGGACTTGAAAACTGCTAAAAATAGTAAATTGCCAAAAAACTGTTTTGAGATAGTTGGAATAGATGGGTGGCCATCGATGTCCTCCTGGATTATTTGGGAACCTACATTACCTTAGACGTCAGTTATAAATCTGGTAACTTTCATTATGTTGCTCAAATCTTAGTTGCGTTGGACCCTAAGCAAGGGTTATATGAATCAATGGAGCTCGTTATGGGGGATAAATATTATACTCATCCCTTAGACTAGATAAACATGTTGTTTTGTTGTTCACAATTCCATAAGGTGGGAAATTTGATGAGATATTGTGAACTAGACTTTCGAAGACCTTCAAACGACAATGTGGTTTCAGGGGAAAAGTCAAAACAGACTCCTCCTTCACTGGTGGGCGATAAGTTTGAGATTGATGGTTCAAAATTGGACAAGATTTTTATTGGCCAAGATTCAGACTCTACTATTCCACTAACTCATTTGGAAGCATGCATGGATTAATGTCCTGCTTGAAAGGGAAAGGTCAACTCGTCCACAAAGTCAAGGAAAGCACAGAAGATTCCATTAGAAAATAAAGAGTTTGTGATCCTAAAGGAAGCAAGATGGAACATAATTGAAAATCTTTTGCAACAGACCCAATCATTGGTAAGAAAGACTCACTATATTTGATTTCTAATCATGTTCCTAGAACCTCTTGTAGCAGTTTGAATGAGTGTTGGGATTGTTTGGGGGCTTGTCGGGGAAAGGACATCCCACCTATATTTCTTGAGGAACAAGTATTCAATTATTTTTCTGTAGATTTGAAGAGGGATTCAAATAATATCTTTGTTCCCCCTTCCAAGTCTCATAAAGAAACCTCCTTGGGTTCTTTGTCCTTCTCTTCAGAGTGGGGCCCTTATTTTCTTAGACCTCGTAACTCTGCTCGTATCCAGGGGATTTCAAGGGGCTTGGGGATTGATGTGGTTAAAGAGGTGTGTCACTCGAAGGTAGGGTGTAAATCAATCCTTAAACATGCATAGGAATGTGCATCACGTGAAGTGTCTTGAGGGAGACAAAAGCTTATTTATGGGGTCCTTATAGCAGGATTTGCCCCGTTGACGAGTCACCCATGATAGTCATGTCTACAAACATGCATGCCCTAGAGGGAGGGCCAAAAAAAATCTCCTTAAGAATACCGGTTGATGTGGATCAACCCAATGTGGTGTTACTTCAGGAGTCAATGGGCTGTAATGAGTCTATAATATCATATTTGCAAAAACACTTTCCGTGTTGGGATTTTTTAGGAGTGGTTGTTGATGGTCATTCTAGTGGTATTATTATGAGATTTTCACCAATTTGCGTTCTCATGAAATGTTTTTCTATCTCCTCATGGCTCTTTATTGAATTATTCGATAAAGAACTAGACATAACATTTTTAATTCTCAACCTATATGGCTTGCATGAAGGGAGGGAGGTATTTTGGGAGAAGTTATTCTCTTTAAACTATTTTAGGTATGAGAGGTTAATTATTGGCGGTGACCTCAATTTTACAATCAATTGTGATGAAATTTGGGGAGTCGCTGCTCAAGAAGATAAGTTGGATGGTTTTTTTCAAGACGAATTGAAAGTGACGAGCCTAGTTGATGTGGAACTCATTTCAAAGTGGTCGATTTGGTGTAATAATTAGAGTGGAGTAGAGGAAGTTTAAAAAATTATAGACTATTTTCTAGTTCATTATTCTACTCTTATAGCCATGGTCTCATATCGATCTTGGGTTGGAATTGTTCTATCTTCGTATCATACCCCCATTTTCCTTGAATTGGGTCACCCAGAGGGTAAGTCAGGCATGCCTTTTAATTATGACTCAAGCTGGGCCGACTTGGACGAGTTTCAAAATCTTATCACAGGTAATTGGCATCCATATCAGGATACTATCGATGAGTCTTCCTGCTCTGAGTTCATCGAAAGCATGCATAAACTAAAGGAAATGGTTGCTTCATGGGATAGGGAGCGCAATAAGATAAACACGTTTGCACTAAGAACAGTGGAAGAAGACCTCGAAAATTTGTATATCAGAATGCAGGGGGGAAATGGTTATGTAGTTGATTTGGAGCTTTGTCACTTGATGGAAGCTAGGAGGTTGAATATTTTTTTGGAACAGGATAAGGCATGGAGATTAAAGAATCGGGCTCTGTGGTTAGAAGCAGGGGACCCAAAATTCAATTTTTTTTCAAAAGTTTGCAAATTTCAAGAAAAAATTCAATACCATGTGGGATCTTAAGGATGCCAAGGGGAACAAGAAAAGGGGGTTTTCAGATCTGGCCGCATTGGGGGTCGAACAATTTAAGAGTTTGTTCATGGAGGTGCAGTAGGAAAAGGTTGGTGATATGTTGAAACTCATATCTTTGTTTTCTAAATTAGCAGATGAGGCAGAAAATCAGGATATTTTTAGAGAGGCGGCTAAGGAGGAACTGAGGGTGGTCATCTACAACTTTAGTAAAGATAAAAGTCCCAGGCCAGATGGTTGAACTACAAATTTTTTTGGGGACTTTTTTGATGTGGTTGGGACTGATCTCCTCAAGGTGGTTGAAATTGGACTATCCTTCTACATTTGATGACTTCTGATCTATTTTTCTATTTAACATTATTTATAAGATCATTGCAAAAATTATTGTGTTTAGAATCAAACCAACCTTGTCAAATATCATTTCTCTGGATCAATTTGGCTTTCTCAAGGGTAGGCTTATCCACAAAGTAATTGGATCGACATGAGAGGTTATTCACACCATTAAAGTACATAAACGCCTTGTCTATGTTGTCAAAATAGACCTCACAAAGGCCTATGATAAGGTCTTGTAGCTTTATCTACACTTGTTCATGCTGCATATTGGATTCAAGCTTCCATTGGTAAAATGGATCATGTCTTGCGTCACTACAATATCTTTTGTTGTATTAATAAATGAAGCGGGAACACCGATTTTTAAATCTGGTCGTGGCCTTAGATAAGGTTGTCTGTTGTCACCATATCTCTTCCTGCTAATAGCTTATGGTCTTAGTCGTGCAATTGTTGCATTAATACTTTCCATCGGATTAAGATGGGGAGACATGTAAATTTAACTCATTTGTTGTTTGTTGATGGCGTTCTAATTTTTTGTTATTGTGCAGAATCTGAAGGGAATATGTTGAAAGATATTTTGAACCTATTATGTTTTGCAGCGAGAATGCTCATTAATGTGGGGAAATTTGCGATCTTTCTTCCAAATGACGATAAGGATATCCATAAAATATTTTCAAGTTTGTTCAATTTTCCATTGTAAGCGCTAGGTGAAGGAATCAAATATTTGGGTTTTATGCTAAAGCCCAATAATTACAAGATAATTGATTGGGGTTGCTTACTCTCCAAGATAGAGTGGAAGATCAACCACTGGTGCAATCGATGGATCTCTAGAGGTGGAAGATTAGTCCTCATTAGATTAGTTATCATTGTGGGTTTTCTTGACTCGCAATGGTGTTGAATGTAATTACGATCGGTCTTCATAATGTATATATTCGAAAAAGAATATTCTAGAAAAGAATATGTGTACTTGTAAAAGTTGACCCTACCAAAAGGTATCAAATTAATATTTGATTATTGACCTAAAGGAAAATTTGACCCCAACAAAAAGACACCTCACGAAAAGGTGTCACTTGAAAGGTCATCTCTCCAATATAAATAAAGGGATGTCTCACCTCATTTGTACACAACAAGTTCGTTGAGCTAAAAGAAGGAAACCACATATTTGAGGCAACTGCAACAAGGGTTCAACGAAGGTCTCTTGGGGAATTTATCTTGGTCTATTATGTTGGTGTATTTATGGTTTCTCTATCTCTCTTGATGTGCAAGTTTTGGCTCAAAAATATTTTTACTATATTTAGATTTGGCACATCATTCTTCTAGAGAAAGGTTGTTGGGTTTTTCCCCATGTTGTGGTTTTCCCAGGGTATTTCTTGTGTCTCTTGTGCATGGTGATTCTTGTTTATTTTCGTTGCTAGTTAGTTGTATGTTTCAGTGTATGGTTAATTTATGATGTAAAAGGCATAAATATGGTTAACATTATCATAAGAAATTAATCATCAAATATGAAGCTAGAAAAACAACATGGTATCATAGATATCAGATCCACCACTGCACAATTTTAGAGAAAGTTTTTGAATGAATTGCCTTAAAGTAAATTACAACACCTTCAAGAAGGTTTCAAGAGGCAACATAATGGTTTAAGTGCTAGTATCCCTAATCGCAAGTCTAAAGAAGGTCCTTTCATTGTAATCACAAACCTATTTAAGGCTCTAACCACATGCCGCAAATGTTGAGCCCTATCCGCAACATAAAGGGAAGGGCTTGAAGCCCCACCCACAGGTCTTGAAGGACACTAAAACCCCGTTGCAGTCTTAAGGGGGAGATTAAATATTGGTCGTAGGATTGAATAGGTCCCACAGACCAAGCCACAATTCTGAGAGACCTTACAGTTAGGCCGCAAACCTATTCCTTGTTATGAGTCCTACTAAAGGTACCCACATGCATGTAAGGCCCCAACCGCAGCACACTACAGTAGGGTCGAAGATATTTCTTGAGTAGGCTGAAAAATTTATTGACTTTTGTTGAGGTGTTACAACAGGCTGAGACCTCTAAAGGCTTACCAAGTATTCCATTTTTGCAACAACAGTAGTTTCTTGAAGTTTCCAGACTTGAATTTTTGTGCTAGCAGTTCAAGGGTATTTCAGACAACCAAGACATTGGTTAACAACAAGGAAATTCTCATTATTACTTATGTCATCTACAACAACAAGAAAGCCTTGATTGCAGTCTTGAGGTCAATCTTTTGGCAAGTTTGTCATTGCCAAACTTATCATTATGTGTCAAGTCTAGGTCAACATGCTCAAACACTTGTTCATGATGAAATCCAATATTGAAGTTTCAGGATTACCAGACATGTTAACGACTATTGTGATGTCGTTAGGACAACAAGTGTTGAAAGTGACAATAGTGTATTTCTGGACAAATGTATTATGCCATTGTATATACAATTAATATCATGTTCAGATCTATTAAGAAGAAGTAAGGTTGCACAAGTTTTGAAACTTGGGTTATGTGAGTGCTCACAACTTGCATACATAGCTTATCCTAATTGTATCGATGCATACATACATTTGTGCCTAGAAATAATGATGAGGTTGTTCACTTACAACTGTCCAACATATATAGTGAATTACATGCATTGGCATGCATACTATCCATGAATACATGTCATAGTTGCATGCTAAAATAAAAGAAAAGTTTAAAAGATCATCAGAAAGTTGATCAATTGAAAAAGCAATCAGTTTGCAGCTTATGATCCACCACTAATTCAAATTCCCTTGCTAGAATATAATATTTGATTTATATGCTACATCAACCACTGTCTTTAGGACAATGAGGACAAGTGTCCTAGAAGAGCTATCGGTAAACTTGTATTTTGGTCATATGTTGAAGGAAAGTTGCTACAGGACAAAAGTACAAGGCTACCCCAACTACAACAACTATAAGGTTGATGCAGACTTCATTGGAGGCTTGTATGGTAGAAGGTGGATATAGGGGAAAACAAGTATGTTTATAGAGTGTAGCAGTGGCAGGTGGCCACAAGAAGCTACAACAACATAATTTTCCTTCTAGTATACGACAAGCAGGCAAGGAATATCATTTCTCATCATGACATTGATAAGCAAGCAAAATCTCCATTGGTGTACACTCCAGGTATGTACTTTGTATATTTGAATTCAATTTTAAATTTTAAAATGGCATTGGATCTTGTGCACTTAGTATTTTTTATCATTGTAAGAAGGCCCATTATCCCTGGTATGGGAACCCTCTCAATTTGCACAATTTTCCAGTATGTATCTCTTTGAACTCTATGTCTAAGGAAGCTGTGATCTTAGCATATACTTGTTTTAATTGATGTAAGCTGGGTCATTTTTCCCTGGTTTGGAAACCCAACAACTTGCATTTGTAAGTTGAACCATTATCCATGGTACTAAAGTCCAACAAGTTTCACATGATTATTGAGTCATCTTTTATTTGTAAAGTGGGCCATGATCCCTGGTACGAGAGCCCAAAGAATTTCTTAGTGTAGTTGGGTTGTTTTTCCCAGGTTCGAGAACCCAACAAATCTATTGTAGTTGGGTTATTCTCCAGATTTAGGATCCCAACAGATTGTGTTGCAGTTGGGTCATTTTCCCTGGTACGAGAGCCCATAAATTGTCTTGTTGTAATTGAGCCACTTTCGCTGGTACAGGAGCTCAATAGTGTTATGCATAGTGTGTCTCATAGAGAAGGATGAGAAGGGATCTTCTCATAGTGAAGGAAAAGAAGGAAGAGAAGGGATCACTCAATGTCTAAGGAAGTTGTGATCTTAGCATATACTTGTTTTAATTGATGTAAGCTGGGCCATTTTTCCTTGGTTTGGGAACCCAACAACTTGCATTTGTAAGTTGGACCATTATCCCTGGTACGAGATTCCAACAAGTTTCACATGATTATTGAGTCATATATTATTTGTAAAGTGGGCCATGATCCCTAGTAAGAGATCCCAAAGAATTTCTTAGTGTAGTTGGGTTGTTTTTCTCAGGTTCGAGAACCCAACAGATCTATTGTAGTTGGGTTATTCTCCATATTTAGGAGCCCAACATATTTTGTTGTAGTTGGGTTATTCTCCATATTTAGGAGCCCAACATATTCTGTTGTAGTTGGGTCATTTTCCCTGGTACAAGAGCCCATAAATTGTCTTGTTATAATTGAGCCACTTTCCCTGGTATGAGAGCTCAATAGTGTTATGCGTAGTATGTCTCATAGTGAAGGAAGAGAAGGGATCTTCTCTCCTTTTGGTATAGTTTCCAAAAGGGAGGCCTGGTTGATGGATAGTGAGGCATCGTGTGATCTAGGAGGATCTTGGTTGCCAACCACCTATTCCAACTGGCTCAAAACAATTTTTTGGTAACTTACTATTTTTAGCAGTTTTTCAAGTCCCAAACTTCTAGGGCCATTTTAAGGGTCTAAACAACGCTTTTTTCACGATATGGCACCTCAATGCAGCCAAAAGCCCTCATTGAGTTTTTAAAATGAATCTCCTCATCGATACCTTTCCAACGAGCTATCGTGCACCCCAAACGAAGATCATATGCCAAAGTTACGCCCCTGGGAAGTTGATACACCAAACTACCCAAAATAGGGTCCACAAAACTATTGGATTTTCATCTTTCGAGGTTAGGGTTTTGGATTTTCTTTATGTTAAAAAGGCCTTTGGAGCCTCATTGTAAAAATCATCTTCTTGTGAATGAATGTAGTCATCACATGTCTTCTCAAAGATAAGTTTCCACCATTCTAGCGAGTCGTTCACTTTGTATTTCTAAAGTTTTGTACATTTTTCTCATTAATAGAAATTGTGTATTATTGTATCTCTGTGTTTATGGTTATATCTCTGATATATCTCTGTTATATTATTGGATATCTGATATATCTCTATACATTTCTTTATTATATCATTTCTCTCATCCAGATCAGTGGTATCAGAGCAGGTTGCTCTTGACTGTTTTTCAGTGCATGTCCCCGACGAGGTTTGAGTATAGAAAGTTGGGTCTTGAGCTTGTATCTCTTGAGGAAAATCGCTCTCCCACACTCAAGAAACCCTCCATGGTGGAAGAAAAGAAAGACGACATAGGAGAATATTATATTATTTTGTTGCTTGAGCAAGCTCTCATGCGACAGAGGGACGAAATGATGGAGAATTTTCCCCACATCCTTCAACGCCTATCAATAACAACAGGTGCATCTTCATCAAGCGACCACTTTGGAGGAACCTCTCCTTTCAAGGTACAAGTTAATTTTGATATTCCTGTATTTGAAGGCCAGATAGATGCGGATGCCCTACAAAAATGGTTAAATATGCTAGAAGGTTATTTTTTTATTCCCAATTTTTTCGAGAGGCAAAAGATCACCTTCGCACTCCTTAAGGATCTCCCCCATGTCAAATATTGGTGGGAAACTTACTGGGAGCAAAGTTCCATAGAGGAGTCTGGAATATATGGGGTCGAGCCCACTTCAGAATTTTTCGTGGATGTGGTCAAGGAACAATATTACCCTATTGGTAACTATGATGACCGGTACATGAGATGGACCACACTGCAACAAGAGAGGAGCCAAACAATGTCAAAGTTCACAAATAATTTTGATACCTTGCGCACCAAGTTGAGTATCAAAGACTCTGATTGACATCTAGTTCTGAAATAGTGTGGGGATCTACATAGGTACATCCAAACCGAAATGGATTTTCTGGACATCTCATCACTGGGAACTGCCTATCGATATGCTGTCAAAATCGAGCAGAAATTTAGGCACCAGAACGAACATGAGTTTGAGTCTGCAAATCCCCAACAACCAAAGTATGGTAAAGACGACCCTAACAACTAGCCTCCAGAAAACCAATCCAAGCCATAGGAAAATAAGGGTAACAAAAAGACGAAGAAGGACACTGGAAAGTGGTGTGATTTCCATAAAATCCCCTGGCACAACACTCATGAATGTCTCTCAAAAAAATCATTGGTGGCCAAGATCAAAGAAAAATATCCGAACCCTGATTAAGAATTCGATTCAGAAAATATTGGGAAAAGACAGATCATTGACGTAAACCCCACTGCTATTGTCGCAACCAAAACAATTCAACTAGAAGAACCAACAGATCTTGAAGAGGGGGAGTGCCTTTTTCATTCACAGATGTGGGTGAAGGGGACCCCATTGCATTTTATTGTTGATAGCGGAAGCCAGAAAAACCTCATCTCAACAGAGGTCGTTAAACAGTTGGGATTGTCGACAACTCCACACCGTAGCCATACAACATTGGGTGTGTTTGCCAGGGACGAGATATCTGTTTCAGCCAACAATGTCACCTCTCTACATCATCAGTCCCTTCAAGACGAGGGATTATGTGATGGTTCCCCGCTAGATGTATGTGATGTTCTTTTGGGCCAACCATATATGTGGAAGCACCGTGTTATTTATGAATCTCGACCCCGTAGTGTCATTCTTACTTTGGGGGGTCATCTCAACATGATACCAGAGGTAGTTCTGACTATTGTCCCACCTAAACAGTGTTGCAAGGTAATATTTCATACTACAACATTCAGCCTCTTCACAATTTGTTCAAAAGGTGAACAGAAGGACATTGCAACCACTGCAGCCTCAGTCCAAGCATCGTCTATCCAGCAGAAGCAAGTCAACAAGATTGAAGAAAGGCACAAATATTCATTATGCACACAGTCATCTCATGTAGTCATACTAGTTAAAAAGGTCTAGCCCTTCCAATATCAGGTTCTTGACAACCTTCGACAAGCCAAGCAACGTGACTTCTCCAGCAAGGAAATCAACTCACCAAGATTCAGATTCAACAAATGCTTTCCCCTCTCCCCCGGGAACACAACACAATGGAGACCATTAATTCCTAAGGGAGGAGGATTGATACAGGAGGATCTTGGTGGCCACCCACCTATTCCAACTAGCTCAAAACAATTTTTTGTCAACTTATTATTTTTAGCAGTTTTTTGGGTCCCAAACTTTCGGGGCCATTTTGAGGGTCTAAACGACGTTTTTTCACAATTGAGCACCTCAATGAGAACTAAAAGCTCTCATTGAGCTAGTGAAATGAATCTCCTAGTCAATGCCTTTCCAACGAGCTATCATGTGCCCAAAATGAAGATTGTATGCCAAGGTTACGTCCCCGAGAAGTTGATACACCAAACTACCCAAAACAGGGTCCACAAAACTATTGGCTTTTCATCTTCCGGGGTTAGGGTTTTGGATTTTTATTTATGTTAAAAAGGCCTTTGGAGCCTCATTGTAAAAATCATCTTCTTGTGAATGAGCGTAGTCATCACATCTCTTCTCAGAGATAAGCTGCCACCATTCTAGTGAGTCTTTCACTCTGTATTTATACAGTTTTGTACATTTCGCTCATTAATATAAATTGTGAATTATTGTATCTCTGTGCTTATCGTTATATCTCTATTATATTATTGGATATCTGATATATCTATGCACATTTATTTATTATATCTCCACTCTCATTTCGTGCTGAAAATTATTCGGATCATCTTGCCACTTAAATCATGACTAAGTTTTTCATATCCAACTTGGTACGGGCACCAAGTATATCATGCAAATATTCGACACCAGATCCAAGTCAGAGGATCATGCAGACTCAGAGGGAGCCATTTGAATCATACAGAAAGGCACAAATGGAGGGCAAGACCTTCCAACATGATGAAAATGAGAGACATTTTCGGATGTGATGCTCAGAGACATAAAGTCTCTAGGAGCTACCTCTAGGACGAGATCATACTAGATAGTAGAGACAATTCCAATGATCATGGATACAGCTAGTCAGACCCATTGTAGCACAACTATGGTGATAGATCCAATGGAGGTGGCAGACACAGTATGAGACTCAGAAGGAGCAGGTGTAGTAGTCCCAGTGTGTGAGTCAGGCCATGAGATGCAGAGGGAGAAAATATGGCAACAGTTCAACACATGTGGTAGAGGCCCTCTTAGAGAGGGAGGCGATACACCATTCAGAGGGAGAAAAGACAAAGGAGGAGTCACCTCCATCTCTAGAGGGAACAATTATTAAGCCGCTCTCAGTTCCATATGGAGCAACTGCAAAAGGAGGAGTTGCAGGGAGAGAGAGTGGAGGAGCCAGTTCTAGAAGGAGCAGTCCCAAAGGGAACAATTGTTGACATAGTAGAGGAGATACTCTCAGTGTCAGAGTTTAGTAGTTGCAAAGTCCCAGAGGGAGTAGTTGTAGGATCCCAGAGGGAGAATTTGCAGATTTCCAGAGGGAGCAATTGCAGAGAGAGTGGAGGAGTTATTCTCAATACATGCAGATCCACTTCTTAGTACATGCAGATCCACTTCCAGAGGAGCTAGTCCTAGATTGGCTATTTTTGGGATGATCCATTGTTCCTATTAGGATATTGAGTATTCTCCAAGGGATTGTAGGTGTGGCTGAGGCCAGGCAATAATTTTCTCAGACATAGGAAGTGAACAATTGTGATATTGCAGAGATATGGCTTGATGGACTGTAGGTCCATGACTACACCTATGATGACAAATCTGAAGAAGTTCAGTGACTCTACTTCATATTCAGATTTGGTGGATCCCATAATGTACATGAAGCTAATTGGATCATTTATGTACTTGATCAAATATTTTCTTTGCAGAGAGCACCTTAAGTCAGCTCATGGTTGAGTTGAGGCATGTACATTGGGTTGCAACATAGCGTGTGTACCTGTATGATATAGTTGGATATGTCCCAGGGGATGGATTCAGGTTGCAGAGATATACAATTTTGACTAGGAAGAGAGTGCATTCGACAAAAAGGGCACCAGAGTGTGTTTCTTTAGCATGAGAATAGTCGAGATTCGTGGAAGTAGACTTCTATAACACTCGATACTGCATAGGCAGAATATATTGCAGCTAGTGACGTGAGTCGTGGAAGTATGGAGGCTTCAAAGGCTTCTCACAGGACTTCATCTGAGGCATGGTGCAGATAAAGTATCGAGGCTTCAACACACAGACGAATAGATTGTTGACATTCAGGGCATCTGACATATGTTTACCATCAACCAATTGGCTATTTGGTGAACCGCTTTGTTGATGTGAATGTCTTCCCTCATTGAGAGGGAGTGCTAATATGATTACATTATGGACAATCATTCTCCCCGTGTCACATATAGTGACTAGGTTGGGGAGAATGGTCCAAGACAGTGATGATATATGTTTTCTTCATGGATAGTCAGGGTGTTGTTGGTCTGACATTCTCCCTGTGTCACAGATGGTGACCTGATTAGGGAGAATGGTCTAGGTTGGTCAGGATGTTGATGTACCATGGACATTCATTTTCCCTGTGTCACAGATAGTGACATGATTAGGGAAAATGGTCCAGGATGGTCATTCTTCCTATGTCACAGATGGTGACCTGATTAGGGAGAATGGTCTAGGTTGGTCAGGATGTTGATGTACCATGGACATTCATTTTCCCTGTGTCACAAATAGTGACATGATTAGGGAAAATGGTCCAGGATGGTCATTCTTTCTGTGTCACAGATGGTGATTTGATTAGGGAGATTGGTACAGGACAATCATTGTCACAGATAGTGACCTGATTAAGGAAAATAGTCCAGGACGTACATTCTTCATGTGTCATAGATGGTGACATGATTAGGAAGAATGGTCCATGTAGCCCATGGCATGGATTTCAACATCTGATGGGACATGCATTCTTCCTGTGTCACAGATGGTGACCTGATTAGGAAGAATGGTCCCTGTAGCCCATGGTGCATCTTTCAACACCTGATATATTCAATATCATACCTAGATTACTCAGATAGAGTGTGGCTAAGATAGTTGATGCTATATGATTTTCCATGTGTCAATATACTAACCAGGTTGTGGCAGTTGTTGATGTTGATGATGATTTAATACAACCTTTTTATGACAAAAGAAGTGCCAAGAAGACAAGTCAAATTTTCCAACGAGAGAACATTTAGATGGTCATTATGAATACCTCCCTAATTAAGAGGGAGCGTTGAATTTTTGTAACTATGGTCGGTCTTCATAATGTATATATTCAAAAAAGAATATTCTAGAAAATATTACGTGTACTTGTAAAAGTTGGCCCTACCAAAAGGTATTAAATTGATATTTGATTATTGACCTAAAGGAAAAGTCAACCCCAACAAAAAGGTGCCTCTTGAAAGGTCATCTCTCCAACATAAATAAAGGGATGTCTCACCTCATTTGTACAAAACAAGTTCGATGAGCTAAAAGAAGGAAACTGCAGATCTGAGGCAACCACAACAAGGGTTCAATGAAGGTCTCTTAGGGCATTTATCTTGGTCTATTCTGTTGGTGTATTTATGGTTGCTCTATCTCTCTTGAAGAACAAGGTTTGGCTGGGAAATATTTGTACTGTCTTTAGATTTGGCACTTAATTGTTCTAGAGAAAGGTTGCTAGGTTTCCCCCCCCTGTTGGGGTTTTCCTAGGTATTTCTTGTGTCTCTTGTGCATGGTGATTCTTGTTTATTTCTGTTGCTAGTTAGTTGTATGTTTCTTTGTATGGTTAATTTATGATATAAAATGCATAAATCTGGTTAACATTATCATAAGAAATTAATCATCAGATATGAAGCTAGAAAAACAACAGATGGTTTGTGGAGGCATATCCTCATTGATAAATATGTTATTCCCAACTCAATTCTAGATTGGATCCATATGGAGCAAAAAACTACAACAAATATATCCAATCAATGGAGAGCAATGACACTTGCATTTCCAGTGGTAGGGAAGTTCTTGGCATGGAAATTTGGCAATGGCACTCATGTGAGAGTGGGCACTGATACTATAGTAGGATGTGGGGAGAACATTTTTATGCAATAAAATATTGTTGCTTCTCTACAGGAGTTGGGAAAATGCAATTTGAACAAAATTGACATTTTGGTGACTACAACAATATGATAACAAGGATGGCATTCAACAATGGCCCTAAGGTTGGATGAAAATGGATCTTTGGAATGGTAACTTTATACTTTAGAATTAATAAATGCTCACATTCACTTGACAAAAGAAGAGGACAATTTGGTCTAGTATACCAAACATTCAAGAGGAAAGTACTCTGCTAAACTTGGATTTTAGTACATGCTTGAGCCAGGTGAAGGAAATTCTCAATGGTGGTATTCAAAATTGTGGAAAATCAAGGGGTGTCCGAAGGGGATCATTTTTTTTGGCTCATCCTGAAGGAGAGGATGTTGGCTTGGGATTGATTATAGATGCATGGTAAAAATGGGCCTGGTAGTTTCTTCTTTTTCAAACAGGCAACAAAGACAAACAATCATCTTTTTATGAACTATATGTTTACTCAATAGGTTTGGGATGAATTTGGTTTTGAACTGGGGGAGACATCCATGTGGTCAAAATCCAAGTTGGTGGACTATTTTAAATATTTTTTTGAAACTAGCTCGTGGAAGGCATGGCGTGTCTTACCAATATTGGTTTTGTGGAACATCTAGTTGGCACAAATTTTAGGTATATTCAAAGACAAAGCCACTCCTACTTTCAAAAAAATTCACGAAGTTATCGCTATGTTACATAATTATAATGTTTCTTCTCCTTTGAAGAAAGGACATATGATAAAGGTGTTTAAATTAAACAAATAGTGGCCTTGGGGATATTTTGATGAGGCATGTCAAGAACCAAACAACAGATGTGGGATAGGGTTCATTTTATATTTTTCTGACGGTCATTACATTATTGGTAAGGCAAATTTAGGGATGGGGACCAATAATGTTTCAGAATTTAAAGCCCTTTTGTACTCTTAAAATTTTCTATGGATACAAATGTACAATCATTTCAAGTTCTTGGCAACTCAAAGATATGTATTGATTGGATGTTGGGATCATTATAGCTTGTCCATTTGGATTTGTTGCAACTGGGTTAGCATTTGAAAACACTTTCTTCTCACTTTAGCTAGATACAATGATTGCATATATTTCGAGAACTTAATGTTACAGGTGACATTCTCTCCAAAGATGCTTTAGCTTTGGAGGAAAATTTGATGGTGACAGAGGAATTTGCAGATGGGAATCTGATCTCAAAATAGGAAAGGAATTTTTGTGTTATGTAAAAGATCCTAATTTTGCATGATTTATTTATTTATTTTTTTTATACAGGCTAAAAGCTTGATGGTCTTTGTTCCTCGAGGGACAGATGGGATATACTCAGAACTTGAAACATTTTATTTTGGTATGCGCTTTTGCCCATTTGGATTGTATCTTTATTTCTCTGAAATAAAAGCTACTATTTTTTCTCATTTTTTTTTTTTTTAATTAATATTGTTACAAGATTAGACATGATGCTCACTTGTCACTAAACCACAACAAATGAAGAATTTCAACTAGTTCCTCAAAGTTTAACCCACATTAATATTTTTAATGCCACCATTTACATTCTATTTATATGTAAAGTTTTTTCAATAAAAAAGATCAATTATTGATATTGTACATTAAAAAAAATAAAGACAAGACTAAAGATTGCAGGGAAAGCAATTCACCTCAAAATATTATTTGCATTTCTAAATTCTCTTATCCCATGGCATAAAAGAGGAAATACATACCACATCAACAAAATCTCTCTCATCAGTCAAATTCTCAAGCTCCTTAAACATTGAATCAATTTAGTTACGATGAGTCAGTTATAATCACCTGGTCTAAAGTTATATCACAAGGTAATTCTGAAACACAAAAAATTACAAGAAGTTTGAACAATAGAATAGGGAAAGTAAAGATAAGAAGTTTGAACAATATAATAGGGAAACGAAAGTAAAGAGGAAGTTATATCAATTCAAGATACATCCATGACACAAAACTATCTAGATGGGAGGTAAAATCAAATCCTAGATAAGGAAGAATTGTTGCCCCAAAATTTCCAATGATGAAGAAGATATGATGGATAATGTTGCACACTAAGCAAAATTTAGTTTTCAATGTTTGGTATAATAGGTATAATAGTATGGATAGGGTGTAATGCAAAATTGTTCAATTGAAAGCTTACAAAAGTTACAACAAAAAGTAACATATAGACGAAAAACCAAGGTTCTCATAAATTAGAAATGCCTTTCACATCTCTAGGTATTCAATCTCAACACTTGTCTAATCACAATTTAAATGAGACTTTTTTAAAGAGGGGAAAAAAGAAGAATCCATATATTTTCAAGGAAGAAGATCAAACTCTTCTAACTTTGGGAAAATATAAGGCAATTTTGAATATTTTTCTTTGAGGTAAAATCCCTTGGAAATGAAAATCCTCTCATTTAATGTTAGAAGGTCAAATGCCCCCAATAAGAGAAGGTTGATCAAAAAGAAAAAGTTAATAAAATGTCAAGACATTTTTTTCTTCAACAAACCAAATGCAGTAAAGAGTTCATCAAAAAACATTATCAAAGTATAGGGAGATGGTGTAAGGGTATATTGCTAATGGCGCTAGAGGTTTTGCATGAGGTGTAATCATTATTTGGAATCATAAAACTATATACTTGGGAAATTCAAAAATTGGTTTATATTGGCTATCAGTTTCTTTTCATGAACATGGGGGAAACTTTAGAGAAATGATCACAAACATGTATTGTTATTATGGTACTTTCTCTTGCATGTACAATGTATTCCTAGCCTTGAGGTGTATTACAATTTGAATAAAGTATCCTAATATGTCCCAAAACTTTGAGAATATTGAGCTTTTCCTTGGTTTATATGATGGGCACAATTATTCCCTCAAAAATTGCACCTAGGGCACAAGATTTGGGGTTTAAATGATGGGCACAATTGTTCCCTCAAAAATTGCACCTGGGGTGCAAGAGTTGGGATAATACTTGTGTTGATTCCTTGGATAAGGTCAAATTTAATGTGTGTCCCCTCTCGGTACTTGAGTTGATTTGTTCAATATTGATCATATTTGGTATGACCAAAGCGTGAATGCCTCATGATTATCCTATATTGTGGACCCTTTCTTCATATAAAAACTCAGGAAGGATCTAAGAAACCTATAAAAAGTCTCCTCCATATGAGATTGATAGATTTGGATGAGATTTTGTCTAGATATCAAATTTTGGATACATGGTCTTTGGGGACTCTTAGAGAGATCTTGGAATGGTTTTTCATTTCAGACAAAGGAAGGCTCATTTTTCCCCTTTGTATCCACTTGCCTAATTTGCTTGTGGAAGTGTGAGGAGAACAATTAGAGAATTGTTGGAGGGCATATTTAAACATCATTGAACATGGGATAACTTTGAAGAGGGAAAAAACCCAAGGAGAAAGGATTGGGACCATCCCACCATTCAAAGGTGTGAATATAGGGATGTATTATTTTCTTAACTTATGAGAATCCCCAACCCCTTTCTTCTCTAATTAGAATCCCCCCCCACATGTTTTCTTGCATTAGTTTAATATTGTTAATTGAATGTTTTGTTTTCCTTTAATGAATTAATCAAACAATGTATAAGGGTTCTCACTTAGGTTTGTGTGTTAGATCTAGGGCTTTGTTACTTGTAGAGTAGTAAGGTGTTTTTGCTTTTCATGTGTGCAAGATTCATGGAACTAGTACCTCCTCTTCTTGCTTATCCATTTGACCTTGGAAGATCCATCAAGGAGGACAAGTTACAAGTTCCTTTCTTCTCTTCTTAATAGAAATCCTAGTTACTTCTTGCTTGCTTAGCTTATTTAAATAAAACTTGATTCGTTTATCACTAACCTTCCAATTAGCTAGTGGGGACAAGTAGTACAACATATGCAAAATCCCATGAACATGTATTCCCTTACTAACATTCAAGAAAAGTTAGCTTGATGGGAATAATTTATCATATACAACTAAAATTTATTGGGTGAATCTTGTATTATTGTTGGGGTTTAAAATCAACCTTATATATTGAATAAATAAAATAATGTATCCAAAAATTGATATGGAACATGTTTTTCTTTTCTTTTCTTGTTTTAGGAAAAAATTGTAATTGTATTATATATAAACAAAATTAGATTCCTTAGATGCATATTCGCGTTCCAAGACAAAATCTCAAAAAGGGTATCATAAATAGGCTCAATAGTGTCTCTCTCCATTTCATCCTTCAATCGAGTCCAAAACAAAAAAATGTCACAGCTACATTATCCAATGCATCCACTTGATAGTTCAAAAAAATAATGACAAAAGAATAGTCTTCTCCTACATGTCATGTAGGACTATCTTCCCATCAATAAGGTTAATAAAATGGAATATGAAAATATTTAAAAGTATGGCTAGCCATATACTCTTTAATGTGCCACCTTCCTACTTCTAGAGGTAATCTAGCTTTTGAGAGGGCATATGCAATCTTGTTTATTTCTATAAACACATGAACACAAGAAACATTGTTAAAAGTAGTGCAAGCCAATTTGATATCTTCAAATATTGGCCTCAAAATATAATATCCAAATGATAGTGCCCCTTCATCCAATTGACAACAACCAGGAAGTCTCCAAATATTTGAATATTCCGAGCACCTTTTTTTTCACTGCAAGAGAGATTAGCAACTTTAAGACCATGAGATTTTGTAGATTATTTGAGTCCTACCCAATCTAACTTTAAATTTCAAAACACAATCATCATAAAGAATTAGCACACCACCAAATCTATTGGATGGAGGATCTCCTTAGCTTGCACCATCAATGAAATCCCATGCATCACTTCTGTTAATTTGCTCCTATTGAATCACTCTAGGAACTTTCTCCTTTTTTATTTGACTAAAACCTTTAAGAATACACATACTTTGAACACCACATTGTATAGGAGGAATGTACCTTTCTTCAAAGATTTATGTATTACAGGCTAACCAAATTCTCCAAGTAGCTAACAAAGGAAAAGACTTGAGTTGATATGAAAACGTTATAAATTACAAAAACTTATTGATCTTCTTCGACTAATGGATACTATTCCCATGAATGACATATTCACCTTTATAATAAGAGAAGTGGTAAAGGGTTTATAGTAAAAAGGATAGATATGTTTCTATTATGTGACACTATTTTTTATTATCAATATATTAGATAAATCTTTACTCTCAAAAGGAGGTAGACCCAATCACTAGCCAATTTTGCTTCATATACAATCAAATTCAAGATCAAGTAATATTGATTTTTTATTCGAAATGGTATGGGAAAATATTCCTAATTTCAAATCTAATATCTAGAAATAATGGGAACCCTTCAACATTCAAAGTGGGTCAAACATTATAAATTACAACAAAAGCTTAAATGTTGAAGCTTGAATTAAAGAGTGGAACATAATGGTCTTTGGGGACATTTTTCGAAAAAGGAAAACATTAGACAAGAAATG
>JZKD02S1677149.1:54942-68110 GCA_000966675.3 Picea glauca | reverse complement strand
CTATTAGGTCTTCTTACATCCGCCTTATTCTATTTTATTGAAAGGTCTTATTAATATTGACCTTTATTACATCCGGATACATTGATCTACCTATGTGCGGGTTAGGACCTTAACAACGCATGGCCAGGAGCGCAACTCCACACATGGCTCTCCAGAGCTACTTCCAATACGCCATAGAGTGCATAGAGCCACAAGTCTTCAACTGGTCGGATGCAGTTCCCCGTAGTATGAAGAGACAATTGACGAAATGCAAGAAGGGCGACTTGAAACAGTTTAGGTACGAATCACTTTTGGTGTCCTTCTTTCTCGAGAGGGTCCCATTGCTAAGATTACAGGTTGAGTGGGGTTTACCGACCCCATAGGATTCGAGGATGCTGAGGTGGTGCAACCTCATGGCCCAAGATGTAGCTGAGCCCATCATCAAATACAATGATTCATTCTTTGACTGGTTGTGGCCACATATGTCGATGGTTGATGACTACACTTACGCCGGTTTGGACTTCCGAGGGGATCCAGATTTATCCCTACTTGAGGATGCTCAGTGGGGTGACCTAGGTAAGAAGTACACATTTTGTTCTTTTAAATGTTTTTGTAATTTTTATCATATAAAATGTTTTTTATGTTTGTCTAAGAACTAATAAAAAAATCTCTTTTTGATGACACAGATGTGGGGCCATATCGACCTCTAGGCATGTCTCCTATTCAACGGCGAGGAGAGACGGCTTCAGTGGCGCGATGGGATGCCAAAGACTATGAGGCAGTGGGGCAAAACTTGGAGGGGTTGACTGCTGACATTCCAGATATGGCTATTGGGGAGATCCCTAGGCGTTATTAGTGCCTCACTGTGGCCGTGTCAGAGTCTATTAGCCGACTACTTCGTAGGGTGGCCCAGGGAGTTGTGTGTTATTGTGAGCGTCACCCATGACACTATTTTGTAGAAGCTACGAGCTTCAGATTTTGAGATTTTGGTCCTTGGACATAAACTTTTTCTAAAAAACTTTTGATCGTTATATACATATATACGACTTCTATCGGCTTATCTTGTGTTGTGTGATACATGTGATGTGATTGGTTTATAAATGGCCCAAATGTCTGTCTAATACATAGTTAGCTAAAGCATCAGTCAATGTATTTAGACATCTAGGAATGTGTTGATACTCAATATAATCAAAATAACGTTCCAAGAGGCGAATTCGTAAATATACCCATAAAAAAGTAGGACTTCAAATAGCATAAACATTACTTAACTGTAGTACTATTAGCTGCGAATCGAGTCGTACAACCAAGTGGCGGATACCGAGTGAAATAACATCAATCAACAATTCGATGACAGTGCTATGCTCTGCAATATTGTTGGTCGCATGACCGAGACACACACCTCGTAGAGTGATAAGTTCATTTGTAGGGACGTAAATTGCTCAAGCAGCAGAAGCAAGGTTCTCAGTACTACGACTAGCGTCATCAGCGAAGCCAATGTGGGGTAGCGAAGACTCCAACATTTGGAAACCAAACACAACGTAACATAAGCAGTCGAGGGTAGAGACTAGATAACGAAAAAGCATACTACAGTAACACACAAGAAGTATGATACAATAAAATACAAGTACTCATGTGCAGGTGATCTTAGGCATAGTACTTCTTTAAGTACAACCCATTTCTGGGTTCACTCAAAGGGATACCATCGTAGTCCACTAAATCGTAAGCTCATTTCTCCAAAACTCGTCTAACGATATAGGGACCTCGCCACATAGCTTCGAATTTTCCAGCTCCTAGCATATCCCGATCTTGTTCGTAAAGGAGAACCAGATCACCTTCGGAGAAAACACGAGGCTTGACATGTTTGTCGTATTGAGCTTTGACACGTTTCTTCTGGGCTTCTATGAATAGGGCGGCGTCGAGACGAATTTCGTCTAATCGCATGAGATACAACATATGTTTCTTCGGCATAAGTGTTTGGGAGGAGTTTGACGGCTAGTTTTAGGGAGGGTATCTCACATTCAATCGACATGATGGCTTCTAGACCATAGACTAACCAGAATGGTGTAAACCCGGTAGCAGACTTGATGGATGTCCGGTAAGCCCACAATGTTGAAAACAACATCATGTGCCAACTCGTTTTGTGAATCCCTATCAATCGTCGAAGCATGGTAATGAGGACTTTGTTAATTGCTTCGACTTGGCCGTTGGCTTATGGGTAATAGGGTGTTGAGTTTTCATGGCGAAGACCCAACTTTTCAGTGAGTTCGGACATCATGAAGTTTCTAAAGTGGCTACCGTGATTGGTGATGATAGCCTGAGGAACACCAAAATGAGCTATGATGTGATTGAATATGAATAATGCTGCAGTCTTTCCGGTGTTGTCAAATGTCAGCGTCGGCTCGGCCCATTTCGTGAAATAGTCTACAACTACAATAATGTATCCATGCCCCCCAACCGAGTGAGGGTGACATGTCATGAAATCGATACCCCATTCCGCAAAAGGACCGACGGAGACCATGGGGTGAAGAGGAGCAGGATGTGACCGTATTTTATGGTTGTAGGTTTGGAAAGCGTGGCATTTTTGGACGGAAATTATACAATCGTTAAATAAAGAAGGCCAAAAATACCCTGCTCTCAATATCTTCTGGGCAGTAGCATACCCATACATATGACCACCACAGGCTCTAGAATGACAGTCATTTAGGGCTTTCTCAGCTTCATCAAACGTGAGGCTGGTAGCGTATTCGACGAGCTTGGTAGCGTATTCGACGACGGTCAGTACTAGACAAATTGGGTCGGAAAGTCTGGGTTTGGAGATATATGATGATATCTCCGTACCAAAGATCATCGGAACTAATCAGGAAAAAGGATTCATCAGGTAATGAATCGGCTGCTACATTTTCTGTCTCAGAGTAGGGAAAGTCGCATATCAACTCGGAAAACACTAAGGATTTCTTAGACTTAGCACGTTCAAATTCTAAGTCAAACTCCTAGAGTATCACGATCCATTTGGAGTATTTCCCCCCCAATAGTTGATGTGTGAGAATGTGCTGCATAGGGTTGCAGTTAGAAATTACCGTAGTCTTGCGAGAGAGGATATAGTGCTGGAAATGTTGAACTGCTTGGATGGCTGCCAAGGTAGTTTTTCGACATGTAAATACTTGGTTTCGGTAGGTGTAGGACTTCGACTCAAGTAATAGATGACATGTTCGCCATGAGAATCATCCTTCTAGACGAGAACCATAGAGATGGTGTAATCCGAGGCTGCGAGGTAGAGGAAATAATCGCGGTTGTAATCAGGTGGGAAGAGAAGCGGAGTATGTGTTGGGGACAGTTTCAAAGCTTTGAAAGCTTTGTTGGCGATGGTATCCCATACGAACTCATACCCCTTTTTGAGTAGTCACATAAATCCAAGAGTTAGCTCGACATAGTTCGGGATGAAACGACAAAGAAAGTTTGCTTTCCCTTGCAAACTTTGTAACTGGCGAAGCGAAGAAGGAGGAGGGAGATTGAGAATCACCTTGACCTTCAAAGGATCTACCCTAATCCCTTGACATGAAATAATAAAGCCTAGACGTCGGCTGGATTCCACGCAGAAAATGCATTTGTGAGGAGTCAAGCGTATATGGTAAAATCGACATCGAAGGAAAATGGCTCGAAGGTGTATTGGATGATCTACACGGCGCATGGAATGAGCGGGTAAGTCATCAAGATATGGCTACATGATGTGCTTGATATCATGGAAGGCATAATACATAGCGCATTGAAAAGTTGCACCAACATTTTTTAGAGTCGCCAATTTTGTTATCGGACTAATCGGTAGGTGTGGACACTAACAGATCTCCCTAGATCCACTTTGATCTAGAACAAATCAGGACAGGACATGACTCTTTCCCTAAGTTGTAATCATTGAATCTATTAATAAGAAGGAATAAGTGACATACCTTTATATCGCTTCCTTAGGTCTCTGTTATTCCTGCTTCGCTTCGATGCTCTTATGAAGTCAAATCCAAGACAAAACAAACCAACCAAAGTGAAGATAACAAAGTATATTCAACGTCAACTTATGCATATGATCAAGGAATTACACAATAAAGTAAGAGTGACTTTATGGGAAAGGGACATGCTGCTGTATCATATTAATTGAAAGTAGAAGATACAACCTGATCGCCTTGATGTTGCAAGCTTCTTTTCAGTGACCCTTGGTTCCAACACACACAATTGCTCTGTACTTGCATGTAGAAGATCCAATTCCTCTTGATAGACCAAATAGAGTCTTCAAGCTTCTGTCCAAGCAGGGTTCTTCACACAATTCTTTCACCAATTCTTCATTCAATCTTGCTTAACCTTTTCCATGAGAAACCTTTTCCATGAGAAAGGATCATGGTTGATTCTAATATTTAGTTACAAGAAATCTTATACCATAATGGTGTGATGCAAAGATTGGGAGGTGATTATGGCAAAGAGGAAAAATCTAATTATCCAAAGATTAAATTCAAAGGAACCAAATTTCTCTTGTATCTCCATCCAAATTATCTACTCATTATGGGTATTTTTTTCTAAAAAAAATTGGAATATTCTTTTCTTCACATCCATTATATTTCAAATGTATTTCAAACTATGGTTATAAAAAAGTAGGTAAAACATTTAGTTTTATAGTTCATAGTAACATGAAAAAAATATCTCGTAGAAATATAATTATTATTTACCTAAGTCAATATAGGGTGATTGATACATTTTCTAAAACTACATACAATCATATGTTATACCAATACATCACGACTTATTGTATTTTTTAGATAATTCTTTTTGGGACCCTAGAATTAGATTAAAGATATGTAGATAACGTGTTTCTCGGTGAATTTATAATTTTAATGATATAAAGATTTATTACTTGTTAAAAAATAAAATTAAAAATAGTGTTTTCAATTTAAAATAAATAAATAAGTGCATTGTAATTTTTTTTTGGTAGTTACAAATATTTTTTTTAGGTTAGTTCTTAAATTTCAACAATGAGAGGCTTAAGATTTGGCCTCTCACATGCTCTCTAAGTAAAATGCATGTTAGTTAAAAATTGCAATGAATTTATTCTTATGGTCCCCCCACACACACACACACATATATATATATATATATATATATAATGCTTTCTAAATAAAATGCATTTTAATTAAAAAATTACAATGAATTTATTTTTATTGCCCATATATATATATATAAATTACTTGTTTAAGAAAGCTTTTTCTAAAAGAAATTACCTTTTTTTATAACAAAAATATGAAAAATGTGCATATAATCATCAATTGTTAAATATGTATTGAGGACATGAGAATGAGATAAAAACATTTTAAGATTAACTTGAGGAAACCCCATTATTTGGGATGTCAACTCCATAAGCCATGCATTATTTTTCCAAAACATATTTTTTCTTTGTAAAGTGTATTCTTGTGGATATATGGTTCAATTAATATACTAATATACAAAATATGCAGATACCATATTAAAATAAGCAATTAATGTTTTGAATGCAAATTTTGTTCATCAATAACAAATATAAAAGTTTGAAAATTCAAAGATTCATAGAACAAATATTGTTAATACAAGAATACACATTATGATCCGGATTTAGGAACGGAATGAACTGATTAACAGACTGAATACAATAAACACAAAAATAGAAAGAATAACAAAAATATCCAGTGAACAATATCTTTTATTAAATAATGAAATAGGATGAAACTGTAAAACTACAAAATTGAAACTTGCTCGAATGGTGGTAGTTATCTCTGAGAAGAGATGTGGCTGCTACACGCATCCGTCTGAGCAGAATGGATTACAATGAGGCTCTAGAGGCCCTTTTCATATTACTCATGAATGCCAAAACCCTAGACATCCAAAACCCTAACCCTAGAAAGTGAAACGCCAAAATTCACGTGGGCCCTATGGGTAAGTTGGTGTAATTTGGTACCTCAACTTCCTAGGGTCGTAACTTTTGCACACAACCTTCGTTTTAAGCGCGTGATAGCCCATTGGAAATGCCTTTCAGAGAAATACACATTCCTCTATTAGACTTTGACTCTGTCTACAATATGACTGTGGCGAGTCAAGAAAACAACGTTTAGGACCCCAAAACAACCTTGGAAGTACATCAAGATGTGTTGATATGAAAACATACAAAATAAGCCAGTTGGATTACACGAGAGGCCACCCATATCCACCTGGAGAATGTGTGAGGCTTCAGACAACCCTAGAAGTGTAGAACTCACAATTATAAAGCAATACAGAAAGATGTGCTGAATAAAAAACAGACACGACGAGCCAGTTGGAATAGGTGGGTGGCCACCAATATCCACCTGGATCAATCCTCCCCCCTTAGGAAGCAATGTTCTCCATTGCATTGAGTTCCCCCATCAGGTGAGGAAACTTCTATTGGATTTGGCCCCGGGTGAGCCACTTGCCTTGGTGTAGGAGTTTCCCTGCCTTAATAACCTGATAAAGATGGATCCGCTGCTGGCGAGTGCCCTTGACCTGTGTGTCCACTATCTGGTCGGTAGATGCTTGTTCCATGCAGTCAGGGTTGAGATTTCTTGGTGTTAGTTGTTCGACGATCTCAGAGGTGTCCAATAATGGTGAAAAATATGGCCGAAGGAGGTCCACATTGAATACTGGATGCAGACGAAGGAAGGGTGGAGTGTTGAGCTCAAAAACATTGCTACCCATAGCCTTGGTGATAGTGTAAGGCCCATAACGAAGTGGGCAAAGCTTTCGACGGGGCCTGGTGAGACGCTCCTTCTGCAAATGTAACCAGACTTTGTTGCCAACCTGAAACTAGTGTGGTATCCTATTTTTATCATGGCATTGCTTGTACTTAGCATTGGATTTCTTCAAAATCTCATGGACCTGTTGGTGGATGTGATGAATCCGCTCAATGAATCTGGTGGCTTTGTTGATCGCAGACTGATCAGGGGAAGAGTCTGTCTGTGCGGTGGCAAGAGGAAGTGCAACATCAATGGGTCCCAAGGGTTGGAATCCCATACACACCTGAAATGGGATATGGACAGTGGAACTATGTAGAGCCCTATTGTAACTGTGTTGGACATATGGGAGACTCTCGTCCCATGTACAGGTATGATTAGAATTGTACATGCGCAGGATGTGCACAATCATCCGATTGAGGACCTCGGTTTGGCCATTGGTTTGGGGGTGGAAAGAAGTGGATTATGTGAGCTTGGTGTTCAATAGAGACCAGAGACTTGACCAAAGGTGCTCAAGAACATGTTGTCTCGATGGTATCCCAAAGTGAACCCAAACTCGTTCGAAGAAGAGCTTGGAAGCATTTGCCACTGTGACATTCTTCTTATAGGCTGTGAGGATGGCCATCTTCGAAAACCGATCAATGACCACAAAAACACAATCATTTCCATGCTTGGTGGATGACAAACCAGACATGTAATCCATGGATATGGATTCCCATGGATTCTCAAGAATAGGAAGAGGGGTGTATAAGCCTTTATTCTTGATGACCGACTTGGAAATGGCACATGTAGTGAAAGATATGATATAATTGCTGACGTCCTGTCGAAGTTTTGGCCAAAAAAAATGTTTCTGGAGAACGACCACAATTTTATCTACACCAAAATGTCCCGCCACCCAACTGTAGTGGGCTTCCCAAATTATCTTTGCATGCTCTCTTGTAGGAACAAAGAGATGGCCTAGGTGGCATAAGAGTCCGTCTTGAATGTGAAAATCAGTGACAATGGCGCCTGTACCCAAGAGATGATATGTGGTGGCGAAGTCCGGATCTTGCTGGTAAAGTTGGGGCCACTTCGATGTTTCATGTCCACAAGAATGGAGCACAATGGTAAGTGCAACCACAAGAGGCCGATTTAGGCAATCAGTGCCATGATTGGAGATAAATTTCTTATACTTGATGTTGATTTGGAACTATTGTAGGTAGGTGGACCACTTCTGATGGCGGTTGTTCTACAATTTCCCCTATGTGTGTATGAACTGCAGAGGCTTGTGATCAATGTGTATGATTGTCTCTTTCCCCAGAATGTAATGTTTCCATTGACGACATGCTTGTACAATGGAATCAATTTCCTTTTCATAGGTGGGGTATTTTCGGACAATATCAGAGAGTGTCTCACTATGGTATGCCACCGGATGCCCATGCTGAGTGAGAACTACGCCCACAACATAGTCAGATGCATCAGTCTCAATCTCGAATGGTTGTTACAGATCGGGCAAGGAGAATACTGGAGTAAGGCACAAACGATGTTTTAGATCTTCGAATGATCATTGCTTCTCTTTCCCCCACACAAACTTGGCCCTACCACCGCCCTTGGTCACCTGGCTGAGGGCCCATGCAATATGGGAGAATCCCAACACGAACCGTCGGTAAAAATTGGCGAGTCCCAAGAAGCTCCGAAGCTCGGTCAATGTGGTCGAGGCTGGCCAGTCACGGATGACTTGGATCTTAGCTGGATCAACATGTACCCCATGCTCATCAACAATGTAGCCCAGTTATTTGACCCTGTTCATGCCAAAAGAGCATAAACCTTGTGCTGCCACAAATTGCTCAAAATCTGTTGAATATGCCGCATGTGCTCCTTCCACGTTTTGTTGAAGATGAGGATGTCATCCAAATATACTACCACAAAGGAGTTGGTGAATGGTCTCAATACATCATTGATAAACCTCATTAAAGTGGTTGGTGCATTTGTTAAGCCAAAGGGCATGACTAGCCATTTGTAGAGACCTTCTTTAGACTTGAAGGCTATCTTCCAGACATCGGTTGGTTCGATGGGAACTTGGTGGTAGCCAGACTTCATGTCAATATTTCTGAAGAACTTGCCCCCCTTGAGTTGTTTAAGAAGGTCATCAATCCTGGGAATGGGGTAGCGGTTCCTGACTATGATTTTGTTTAAGGCTCTATAATCAATGTAGAGTCACCAGGTCTCGTCCTTCTTATGCACCAATACAATTGGGCTTCTGCAAGGGGAAGATTTGGGTCTGATGTGCCCCTTTTGAAGAAGCTCTTGGATATGACTCCTAATTTTGTCATTCTCCATCAGCGAACGCCAATAGACTGGTCTATTAGGTAGAGGTGCGCCGGGGGTCAGATCAATTGGATGCTTGACTTAGCAATGTGTTAGTACCCCTGTAGGTGATACAAAGATGTCTCTGTATTCTTCCACAATCCTATCCACTTGCTTCTACTACAAAGAGAGGCATTGTATAGAGGCCACAGATGTGGTGACGAACTTCTACTTATTGTGAGCACGGATCAGAAAGAAGACAAACTTATCGGTCTGTGAAATGACCTTATTGCATTGCTTAACATAGATTAGAGAAATAGCAGTAGGCAGTGCCACCTCTGGGATGTTGTACAATTGTCTACCCAAAGTAATAATAACACTGCGGGGTCTAGGCTCATACACATCATGATGCTTCCAAAAATATGGTTGTCCTAAAAGAACATCACAAACTTCAAGGGGAGAAATATCACATAGTACCTCATCTGTGAAAGGCTTGATGTTGTAGGGAAGATGACACTGTTGGCTGACACAAAGATCTCTTCCTTGACGAAGCCAACCGATGGTGTAGGGCTGCAGGTGTGGTGTCATTGGCAGGTTCAGCCGCTTGATGACCTCTACTGAAATCAATTTATTCTGACTACACCTATTGTCACATACCCACTACGACAACCTATATTTTTCATCTTTTCTTCGAGGGAGAGAATCCTTGAATTTCTATGGGGCCTAGCGCAGACCATCTCTTCCCTTATCCTCCTCCATGTGATCGTTGGCTATGACCATAGGCCTTACCAAAAAGGCGCTTCCAGCTTTTGCGTTTCAAGATTTCTGTGTGCGAGCTCTCCCCAGCTCCCTGTCTCTTGAAATGCCGAAACCCAAAATGGGGTTAACGAGCTCCTTGGCTCCACTTTTTCCTACTCCATGCGATCACCTCAGTGAACACATGCTAACACCAAATGGCACCACCGAAACTCGACTTTCAAGATTCTTGTTGCAGGGAACCCTTGTTTCTTCAATCCTCGAAACCTGAAAGCCCTGTATCATCCAGATCTACGGTCCAGATCGTCGACTTGATCAACGGCCTGGATTAAATCCCAGTATTCTACCTTTCAGGATTTTGGCAGGGTCTTCACTCCTATTTCTTGGATCTCCATAACCCCAACGACTTTAGATCTTCACCACATGTCCTCTACAAATGGACGGTCCAGATTCTTTTGGGACCCGAAATGTCGATTCTCGAGTTTAGACCCTCGATTAACTGCTAGCGCCTACCTCCTCCTTCTACCACATGACTCTGTCCTGTGACCTAGGGCTCATCCATAGAGTGCGTCGGGGTTTCGTATACCGGGATTTTGCGACTTCCAAAGATGAGGGGTCTTGCCCTTTGGTTTCCCGGGTGCCGAAACACCGAAAATTATTCACACTAAACCGGCTCATCCACAGAGTGCGTCGGGGTTTCTTATACCGGGATTTCATGACTGACAAAAATGAGGGGTCTTGCCCTTTGTTTTCCTGAGTGCCGAAATGTTGAAACTTATTCACACTAAACTGGCTCATCCATAGAGCACATCGGGGTTTCGTATACCCGGATTTCACGACTGGCAAAAATGAGGGGTCTTGCCCTTTGGTTTCCTGGGTGCCGAACCGTCGAAACTTATTCATGCTAAACCAATTCAGGGTATTTTTGAAAGGATTTTGACCGTTGGTCTACCAAACGATGGGGTATTCTCTTTCGATAAATGGGACTCACTATCCTTTTTGAGCTTGATTCACGAGATTCAACCTCTCGGGGCTTCGAACTCCCACGACTTCGAAACCTGAGATAACTACTCTTTCTTATACAAGGTTTCCAGACTCAGATCACATGATCCTTCAGAGGGTTCTTGGGTAANCACATACCCACTACGACAACCTATATTTTTCATCTTTTCTTCGAGGGAGAGAATCCTTGAATTTCTATGGGGCCTAGCGCAGACCATCTCTTCCCTTATCCTCCTCCATGTGATCATTGGCTATGACCATAGGCCTTACCAAAAAGGCGCTTCCAGCTTTTGCGTTTCAAGATTTCTGTGTGCGAGCTCTCCCCAGCTCCCTGTCCCTTGAAATGCCGAAACCCAAAATGGGGTTAACGAGCTCCTTGGCTCCCCTTTTTCCTACTCCATGCGATCACCTCAGTGAACACACGCTAACACCAAATGGCGCCACCGAAACTCGACTTTCAAGATTCTTGTTGCAAGGAACCCTTGTTTCTTCAATCCTCGAAACCTGAAAGCCCGGTATCATCCAGATCTATGGTCTAGATCGTCGACTTGATCAACGGCCTGGATTAAATCCCAGTATTCTACCTTTCAGGATTTTGGCAAGGTCTTCACTCCTATTTCTTGGATCTCCATAACCCCAACGGCTTTAGATCTTCACCACATGTCCTCTACAAATGGACGGTCCAGATTCTTTTGGGACCCGAAATGTCGATTCTCGAGTTTAGACCCTTGATTAACTGCTAGCGCCTACCTCCTCCTTCTACCACATGACTCTGTCCTGTGACCTAGGGCTCATCCATAGAGTGCGTCGGGGTTTCGTATACCGGGATTTTGCGGCTTCCAAAGATGAGGGGTCTTTCCCTTTGGTTTCCTGGGTGCCGAAACACCGAAAATTATTCACACTAAACCGGCTCATCCACAGAGTGCGTCGGGGTTTCTTATACCGAGATTTCACGACTGACGAAAATGAGGGGTCTTGCCCTTTGCTTTCCTAAGTGCCGAAATGTTGAAACTTATTCACACTAAACTGGCTCATCCTTAGAGCACATCGGGGGTTCGTATACCGGGATTTCACGACTGGCAAAAATGAGGGGTCTTGCCCTTTGGTTTCCTGGGTGCCGAAACGTCGAAACTTATTCATGCTAAACCAATTCAGGGTATTTTTGAAAGGATTCTGACCGTTGGTCTACCAAACGATGGGGTATTCTCTTTCGATAAATGGGACTCACTATCCTTTTTGAGCTTGATTCATGATATTCAACCTCTCGGGGCTTCGAACTCCCACGACTTCGAAACCTGAGATAACTACTCTTTCTTATACAAGGTTTCCAGACTCAGATCACATGATCCTTCAGAGGGTTCTTGGGTAATTATCCCTAGGCTTGGTGACCTGACTGAGTTTCCTTTCTAATTTTCCGAGTTATGAACTCTATGTCCAGGGTAAGGTAAACTCGTGGGTTTACTATATAGATATTCTTTTCAAGGAACTCACTCCAACTCTGAAATGTGAGGAAACTCCCTGGAATAAGGTGCCTTCAGGAAATTAAACTAGGATAGAGTGTGAGTCAAGTAGATGGGACAATTCTCAAGGGAACGAACTCATATTCTGAACTTATTCATTCTATACATAAACCGATTATGGTCATATAAGTATAAACATGCATCCATTATTCCCAACCAAAACACAAGGAAATCACTTCTATACAAAAACCATTTATGAGCATATAAACATCAACATGCATCCAGGATATTCAATTCAAAATACAAGACATAAACACTTATCAGAAACACCAGGTGTGACGCAATTGCTGAGAGGGGTGCTCGTTTCCACCCAACCGTAGGCTCAGTGACTCTAAACGGATTTACCACTAGCCACCCCCGAGCTAGACCACGATGCTTGAGATTCAGTCTCCTACTTCCATCTCAACATAAGTCAAGAACGAAGGTTACCCTTGGTCTTTGAGCAAGTAAAAACTAGTACGGTATTGGTTCGATGGAAGTTAATGCAACCATTCCAGGTCCCTTCCACCACCTCTCAGTAGCCATCGTGGTCTCTTTTAGCACATACCCTCCCCAACAATCATGCAACACATATTCATAACATAATTTACATTCATCGACCTTTTATATAAAGGTCCATCAAATCAAACATTCACATCTTTGAGTTTGCCATAGTTCTTGGCCAATATAATTATTTTTATAGACTGGGGGAAATAGGGTGTTACACCTGTCGACAATGAAATGAATCAGAGCCCCCTTGACCCACATCTGCGAGTGAAAGATGCATTCCCCTTCCTCGGGTTCTTCTTGTTTTCTTGGTCGGACTTTGGTGGTATTGACCGTGACATTGGGTTCAACATCGATAATCTGCTTCCCTCCTTTAGGATTTGA
>JZKD02S1677149.1:0-20467 GCA_000966675.3 Picea glauca | reverse complement strand
GATTTTTAATTGTAATCGCCTACATTAACAAGTCTAGGAAGACAATGATACACATCAATATAGCGAGTCTCAACTTTATGTAAACTTATTTCATCTATGAAAATAATAACTATGATTTTTTTACACTATGTTTATGGACATGAAATGGTTTTTGGTTGAAAATTTGATCTTTGAGTTTTACCTTTACTCTAGGAATTATAATTTTTAGGTTACTTTTGGTGAATGATGTATCTAGATTGATTTTCCTTTTATTATAATATATTATATCTAATGTAAATTAAATTTTGAGCTCTACATCAATGACCGAGAAGATGAGGGAGGAGGGCACTGGAGAGAGGCCGACGAGTCCATAGGTGGTTAAGATTATGCAACTAAGGGGACATCTGCTTCATAGATCTTAACTAAAGTTCTTTTTTTCTCAAGAGCATCCGTAATGCGTACATCTTATCTTTTATTCAAGGTCTTAAAAAACCCTATCCACCAAGATCAAATATAGTTTCAATGTCAATCTCCATCTCCTAAGGTAATTCTATCATTCCCTATATTATCCCATTACTTGTTATTTCATTTATTTGCTTGTTCCAACACCACATAGTGATGCCTTATTTCTGCACTAACGATCACATGGTTTTCTCTCTCTTGATATCTCATCGTGACATTTTGGATAGTGATTGTGCACATGGCCGCCTTCATTTAGAAATTGAACATAGTTATGATCCAACAATTTTATATACAAGACACAACTCATTTTATTCTTCAAACGAGTCCCGCACTTTTTTCAGAGCATTGTGTAGCTTCCTTTCTCAACCCCTAGTATTTTGTTGTCTTCCCCAAGTTTTAGTTTGATCAATGGTGCAACATAACCTTAATACTTCATGCAAATTTAGTTTTGATGTCTCACAATAGAGCTTATGGGACAAGCTCTTTTTACATAAATTTGATGATATTGGTCCTTTAGACAACCACAATCTCAATATTTCAATGGATAACTCCTGACACAATTTGTAGAGTATCTAGGGTGGAGGCATGGTGAATTTGACATGAATGATGTTAGGTAAGGGTGAGGTGAACTACATAGCTAGTTTTAAGGACGAAGACATGGACTATTCCGATGATCTGTTAGAAGGACATTTTGGGTATGTGTTATATTCTTTGCACGAGTAGTAGTGTCATTTTTTTGCCTCATTTTTTGTGTTGCCTTGGTTTTCATGTCCATTGTTGGGCAGTTTTTCGACACATGGTTTTTGCCGATGGTTTTCTATTTCTAGTTAAGGAATTAGGGTTGTTGACTAATCCAGGTCATTGGGTTAGGGTTTTGGATGCCACTAGATCCTATATGTATATTGTATTGTAAACAATGTATCACTATGAATGAATATATAATATGTTGGTTTTCCCGGTTTGGGTTTAGAGGGGAAAAATCTCCATGTAATGTTTGTTTTTTCCATTGTATCTTTTCTGTTCTTTTGCTGAAATATGTTTGTAGTAAATATTGTACAAGGTTAAAATCTACATTTGGTATCAGAGCTTTGTTGGCTTCAGGGGGATGCCTTTGTGGTCAAGGGTTTGGCTCAGGACTGTGATAAGTCTTGTTACAGTGGGAGATCTGTGGTATTGATTTTTCGGGTGAAAAGAAATGACGAGAAATTCGAAAATGGAGATCGAGAAGTTTAATGGGAAAAGTTTTGAGCTGTGGAAGCTCAAGATGGAAGATATGTTGGTGGACAGAGATCAGTGGATTGCGGTAGATCCAAGTACTGCACCTACATGAACTTCAATAGATGACTGGAAAAAGTTGGATCGGAAGGCGAAGAGCACAATCTGACTCTGTCTCTCAGATTTAGTATTACTGAATGTGTCAGAGGAAGCTACAACCAAGGATTCTTGGGATAATTTGGGGAATTTGTATCGGTCTAAGTCCCTAGTAAATAAACTATTCCTGATCAAGACGTTGTATAACCTAAGGATGAGAGATGGAGACTCAGTGGCAGAGCATTTGAATACCGTGGTAAGTTAGTTAGTATCTGTTGAGATTAAAATTTCAGATGAAGATAAGTGTATCAGTTTACTGTGTTCTTTACCAAACTCGTGGGATAGTCTGGTTGTGGCCATTGGTAGTAATACAACTATCTTGGAGTTTGATGAAGTAGTCTCAACCTTGTTGTCAGAGGAGATGAGACAAAATAATATGGAAGGACAGAGCAAAGACACATTGTTTGTAAGAGGATGCTCCCAGGAAAGAAATAGATCTAAGTTCTAAAGTGGGAGATCTAAGTCTAAGGGTAGATCTAAATCTCCCGGAAAGTTTGTAAAGGTATGTTGGAGATGTGGGAAAGAAGGGAACTATAAGAAGCAATGTAGATACAAATTTGAGAAAAAGAAGGGATCTGAAGAATCTCCTTCTATAGAAGAAAATACCTCCAAGGAAGAAGTAGGGGATGTGTACTTGGCTTCTTCAAGCACACATGCAGATCATGAGGCATGTGTGATGTCCCATTCCCAAGAGTAGGCTAGAAGAGAGTGACTTAGTAGTCTATGTGTTCCCATGGAATATAGTAAGGCACAAACATGGAACAAGAGGAGAAATAAGGGTGATTTGGTGGCTAAATGATGAATTAAGACAAAAAGCATAGGAAAAGTCACTTAAGTCTAAGTCAATGAAAAATTAGAATGACGAGGTGCTAAAGGGGGACTCAATTAATTAATTACTCACCTTAGGAGGAAAAGTCCTATCTTAAGTGATGTCAATGGTGAATTAGATAGAGAAGAGTATAAATGGAGGAATTCGACCTAATTCCTCATTATGTTATGATTTAATGTTGAGATATTTGGAGAGGAGGAGGAAATCAACCCCCTTGTTGTTTTGTGGATTTCTGGAGGAAACCACCATCATTGATCGGTTTCAGTGTCGAGACACACCCTATCCTATTAGAGATACCATCCAGGAATCTCACCGTGCATTACAGGTATCCAGTTCAGTGATTGTGCAACTCAGCCAGTGAGGGCGCAAGGGTTAGAGAGAGGGTTTGTGTGGCCGCTTGAGACAGTTCAGTATTTGGCCGATTCCTTCCGACCCATTAGAGATCTATCCATGGCACACCTATTGAGACTATTTTCATCAATTTTTGATGGTGGAATCCTGGAAAGCAGAAAATAATCATTTAGGGCGCAACTCTTGAGGAAGTACATTTGGGGTTCCAGGGGACATTCCAAAGCAAATCTGAGGAAACCCTTTCGCCCCATTACAGAGGAGGCCAGGATGATCGTTTTGAGTTATACATCATCATATTCTACTGGTGGAATCAATAAGGCACACTCCCACAGCCCAGGAGGTGCACAAACCCCCAGGGGGTGACATCCAAAGCTTCAGAGGTTGGATATTCAATTCGACAGTCATCAGGATAAACCTAGAGGCTAGGGTGCTTCTTTTGAGATAGTTTCCAGCTCATTCTGATGGGTATCACCATTAGGGCGAGTTTTCCAGATTCTACAGTAGTTACATGAGCTGCGAGACTGCTTTTTTCCGATCTATCCGTGCATGCACAAACCAACATTCATTCTTCTGATCACGGTATTTCTTCCTAGTTGATTTGTATTCTTGTGATGATCCATGATATTTAAATGACGATTAGTATATCTACTTCCAGATTATTATTGTATTTCTTGTTTTTTCCTCATTATATATATCAGTGAGCTGTGTTATCCTTCTTTTGCATGCATTATCTTTATACTTCTAAAACACTTAATGAATTTAAACACACATGCGAAAATCACCAAGCATGTTCACACATTAACTCAAATGCATTCAGAAACCCCTAGAGTATCAGATTTCAGCGGCAAAAGCATAGTTCAGTAGTGGATATCTAGATCAGTTAGATCACAAATATTTCAGTGGTATTAGAGCCTTTTTCCTGCCAACCTTTGAAGAAGTGCTTCTCATGACCCCATGATTCCGGGGACATGTGAAGAATACCCAGAGGGTCGAGGACATATTGGGGAACAATACATTTAGTACCATAGAGGTCATAGCAGATTTAGGAGGGATAGAAACCGAAGGGATTACACCCCCTTCCACACTCAATCAGATACAGAGCCAAAGATAGAGGACATAGAGCATATCAATTCAAAAACATAGGCCAAGATAGAGGGGACTATGAGTGACATGCGTGAGACACCTAAGGGTAGGGGAAAGGCCCCGAGATACATTTTGACAGTACGCAGGCCATGTTGAATGAACTAGATAGGGGACTGAGAGACCTGTTGATTGCCATATAGCAGGTGAAAATTAGTGCAGATATGATCCAACATAGGATGAGAACTATAGGTGCCAATGCTGTAGGAGGGATGAGTGGTTCAAGAGGACACCAAGGAGGTGGGGCCAGTGGTTCCAGTGGATCTTAGGGAGGGGCTAGTACAAAATCTTCACCATCCTGAGATTACACATCATCTAGGAGGATTCCCCGACCTTTATACCCATAGTTCTAGACAAGACACACATTGGGAGATCCATGGAAGGCAGGAGGATAGCTGGGTCAGGGACAAATGGTGCCACAAGACCCGTTCGGGGAGTACATGAGAGACTACTTGGCACTAGGACCGAGGTTCCATGCAGACATGAGTTTGATGGACTACTGTTCGATCATATATCAAAACAGACCTCGGGAGGCACATAGAGGCAACGAGAAGACTCACAACATGGATTTCATCAAGAAAGTGGGAAATCTGAAGAATCCTACTTTCGATGGATCATCACATTGCTCAGCTTAGGCATGGGTTCAAAATCTTGACACATAATTCAAGATTAACCCGATGATAGAGTCATAAGCTATTAGCTTCGCCACATTGCTCTTGGAGGGGGAGGCCCACAAGTGGTGGTACCATGGGCTGGTGATGTTGGGTCACAACCACATTACTTCATATTTGGAGTTCACTGAGAGGTTGATGGAGAGATTTTACAGGAGATATCCAGAACTCCACTTTAGGGACCTTACATAGTTGAGGCAAACCAGATCAGTTGAGGCCTTCATCTCAGAGTTCTAGCAGAAGGAAGTGGTCGTATCTGATATATTAGAGCACATATTGATGATGCTATTCATCGAGGATTTGATACAACCATTGAGGGGTTGGGTTAAGGATTTCAAGCCTCACACCTTTCAAGAGGACATTGTGCGCACGAGAGACATGGGGGACTCAACGCAAAAACTCAAAACCTTTGTACCACAGAGAGACAAGGATTAGAGAAATATTGAAAGGGAATGGAAGGGTAAGCCCAAATTGGATGATGACACGAGATGAGAGTTGATGAGGAGGAAGATTTTATTCTCTTGTAGAGACCCTTAGGTCCTAGGGAATAGATGCATGGGAAAGGGATAGATCCACTACATTGAAGTGGAATCGGACAATGAGGAGGAGGATGCGGATATTGGGGCACATGCAGACAATAATTCAGAGGATGAAACCACATAGGGTCCAGAGAAGAAGTCGAAGAAACCTCAAATACCATCAGAGGCACCATCCAAGGAGGAGATGAGACCTCATAGAGAGGTGAAAGGGGGGACCATAACAACCCTTTCAGGAGTACCCAGGTACAACACTCTTAGGGTCAAGGGGCTTTTACAAGGGCAACACATGACCGCTTTAGTTGATGGTGGGGCCACCCAAAATTTCATAGATTCTTTTTTGGTAGCCTAGAGGGGGTTACACACTGAGAAGTTTGATGGATTCCACGTGGCAGTGGAAGATGGATACACGATGACATGTTTGGACATGATCCCAGACCTAGAGGTCAAACTGGGCAACTACACCATGACAAATACCTCTTATGTAGTTGACCTATCATATATTGATGTTGTGTTGGGGGTACAATGGTTATATTCATTGGGGGAGATTGGGTTCAACTATCAGATGTTGACCATGAGCTTCATAAATTCCATTGGATCAAGAGTTGTGCTAATAGGAATGTCTACATGATCAACATGAGCAGTGTCTACAAAGAGGATGGAGGGATCTTCCGTCACGGTGAAGTGGCCTATACAACAAAGTGTTTGATCACCACACAGAAGGATTCAAAGGGCAGGGAGAAATACCATCCATAGATCAAAGATATTATGGGTCAGTATGAGCCAACATTTGGGTCGATACCACTAGGGAGACCACCTGACAGGGGATTTGAGCACACAATTGAGTTGGAGGTAGGGGATACACTAGTGATCACCGCGCCCTATAGGCACCCCAAGAAATTCAAGGGAAAGATTGAGAAAGCAATCAAGGAATTTCTTGCGATGGGGCACATCAGGCCCAACATGAGTCCTTTTGCATCTTTAGTCATTCTGGTACTGAATAAGGATGTAACGTTGCAGATGTGCATCGGTTACAGAGTGCTCGACAAGAAAATGATCAAGAATAGGTACCCCATTCCATGCATAGATGAGTTGATGGACAAGTTACATGGGGAAGTTTTTTTCACCAAGATTGATCTACGGTCATGATATAATTAGATCAACATCAAGGAGCAGGATATTGAGAAGAAAATATTTAGATGCCATTTCATACACTTTGAGTTCTTGGTCATGCCATTTGGATTGACCAACGCACCGACCACTTTCCAGTATCGCATGAACCACATCTTTAGAGGGTAGTTGAGGAAATACCTTATGGTATTCTTTGATGATATACTGATCTACATCAGGACTTGGGATGAGCATTTGGCACATTTGGAGGAGGTCTTGGATATTATGCAGGCACAATCATTATATGCCAAGGAGTCCAAATGTGAGTTTGTCATGAGAGAACTACTGAACTTGGGGCATATCATTAGTGAGAAGGGAGTACAGGTTCATCAGGAGAATATCAGGACCATTTAGAATTGGCCAACACCTAAGAACCTCAAGGAGCTGAGAGGATTCTTTAGGTTATGCAGTTACTACAGGTGGTTCATCGAAGGATTTTTAGAGTTGGGAGCATCACTCATAGATTTGACTAAGAAGGGAACCTTTTAGTGGACAGAGGAGGCACATCAGACATTTGAGAAAATGAAGGAGTTTATGAGCACATGCCCTGTTCTATCCCTTCTGTATTTCTCACAGACCTTCCTCTTAGATTGTGACACATCTGGGGTGGGGATTGGAGTAGTTTTGGTGTAGGGAGGCCACCCCATTGTGTTTGAGAGCAGGAAGTTCAACGATTTGGAGAGACTCTATCCTATTTACCACAAGGAAATTATAGCAATCATGCATGCCTTAACCAAATTCAGGCAGTATCTGGTAGGCAATAGATTTGTAGTGAAGACTAATCATAATAGTCTCAAGTATTTCCTCGATAAAAAATATCTCAGTGAGAGAAAACATAAGTGGGTCTCAAAGATCCAAGCCTTTGACTTTGAAATTGAGTATGTCAAGGGAAAGAGAAATTTCGTAGCAGATGCCTTGTTCAGGAGGCCACCGGGGTGTTCGATGATGGAGGTTTGCATAGATTGGAAATCTCATTTGTTGGTGGAGTACTCCAATTTTTTTTTTCTTGTGAGTTGATGGATGGAAAAGTGATCGATGATAGGTATCGGGTTCTCGATGTCATCATTTTATACAAAGACTGGCTCTACTTGGTTCCAGAATCTACCCTGAAGGGGAAAATTCTAAAGGTGTGTCATGATTAACTTACAACAGGGCATCAAGGGTACTTCAAAATGTATAGGCAGATCATGGAGAGATTCTCATGGAAGGGTCTCAAGGATGATGTATTGAAACATATCGAAGAGTGCATGACTTGTCAGCAGAACAAGTTTGAGAAGACATACCCCGCGGGGTTGCTTCAACCTCTACCCATTTCAGAGCAGAAATGGGAGAGCATTTCTACGGATTTCATTATAGGCCTTCCTCGAGTGTAGGGAAGGGACTGTATATTTGTGGTGGTCAACAGGCTAACTAAATTTGCACATTTCTTTGCCATACCCATGGACTACAAGGACATACATGTATCAGAGTTGTTTTTTAGGGAGGTATTTCGGTTGCATGGTTTACCCAGGCAGATAATCACTGATAGAGATGGGTGCTTCATCAACGCATTTTAGTAAGAGTTTTTTCGGTTGGAAGGCATAGAGATAGCTACGAGTACCATCTACCACCCACAAATAGATGGACATATAGATATCGTCAAAAAATGGGTGGAGGGGTATTTGAGGAACTATGTGGGAGGGGAACAACGCACATGGGTGAGTATTTCTACAACACGACTTACCATATGTCTATCAAGATGTCACCATTCAAAGCATTGTATGGATACAATGCACTCTCTTTTGTGGAGACTATGTTTGGGGACTACAGGGTCCCGGGGGCGAAGGACCGGGTGGAGGAGAGTCAGAGGATTCTGAAGGCAGTGAGGGAAAACTTGTAGACCGCTCAAAACCAGTAGAGGATTTATGCATACAGACATAGAGTCAAGCACGATTTCGAGGTAGGGTATTTGGTTTTTCTGTGATTACAACCATACAGACAGTCCTCCTTGAAGAGGAGCGGAGAAGAGAAGTTGAAGCCATAATTTTATGGGCCATACAGAGTCATCATGAGAGTAGGCGAGGTGGCATACAAGCTAGATCTATCGAAGGGTAGAAATATTCATAACGTCTTTCACATTCATTGCCTTAAAAATGTAGTGGGATAGTAGGTTAGCATTTCATAGAGTTTCTACCCTTGGATGAGGAAGGTCAGTTGGACCTAGTGCCATAGGAGGTTCTCAAGAAGAGAGAGCACAGGTTGAGGATAAGGGTCATCAGGGAGTTCTTGGTTAGATGGAGGGGTCTTCCAGTGGAGGATGCCACATGGGAGGGAGAGCATATTTTGCAGTACCTAGGATTGATGTTGCTTGAGTACAAGCAATCTAGGGAAGGGAGGAATGTGATGTCCCGTTCCCAAGAGTAGTCCAAAAAGGAGTGACTTAGTAGTCTATGTGTTTTTGTAGACTATAGTCAGGCAAAAACAGGGAACAAGAGGAGAAATAAGGGTGATTTGGTGGCTAAACAATGAATTAATCCAAAAAGCATAGGAAAAGTCACTTAATCCTAAGTCAACAAAGAATTAGAACGAAAAGGTGCTAAAGGGGGAATTAATTAATTAATTACTCACCTTAGGAGGAAAAGCGCCTAGCTTAAGTGATGTCAATGGTGAATTAGATCAAGAAGAGTATAAAAGGAGGAATTCGACCTAATTCCTCATTATGTTATGATTTGATGTTGAGATATTTGCAAAGGAGGCGTAAATCAAGCCCCTTATTGTTTTTTGGATTTCTGAAGGAAACCACCACCATTGATCAATTTCGATGTTGAGAGACACATCCTAGCCTATCAGAGATACCATCCAGGAATCTCACCGTGCATTACAAGTATCAAGTTCAGTGATTGCACAACTTAGCTAGTGAGGGCGCAAGGGTTAGAGAGAGGGTTTGTGTGGCCGCTTGAGACAATTCAATATTTGGATGATTCCTTCCAACCCATTAGAGATATAGCCACGGAACACCTATTGAGCCACTTTTTTTAGTTTCTGATGGTGGAATCTCCCATAAAGAATAAAATAGTCATTTAGGGAGTAACTCTTGAGGAAGTACATTTGGGGTTCCAGGGGACATTCTGGAGTAGATATGAGGAAACCCTTCCAACCCATTATAGAGGAGGCCAAGATGATCATTTTGAGCCATACATCATCAGATTCCATCAGTGGAATCACTAGGGACTTTTCCCATAGCCCAGGAGGTGCGCAAACCCCCAAGGGGTGACATCCAGAGCTTCAAAGGTCAGATATTCAGTATGAAAGTCATCATGATTATCCTAGAGGCCAGGGTGATTCTTTTGAGACAATTTCTAGCTCATTTCAATGGGTATCATCATCAAGGAGAGTTTTCTATATTCTGCAGCAGTTACCGTGAGCTGCGAGACTGCTTTTTGCCGATCTATCTATCCGTGCATGCGCAAACCAACATCCATTCTTCTGATCACAGGTATTTCTTGTTCGTTGATTTGTATTCCAGTGACGATCCATGAGATCTAACTGATGATTAGTATATCATCTTCCATATTATTATTGTATTTCCTGCTTTTTCTTCATTATATATATCAGTGAACTGTGTTATCCTTCTTTCGCATGCATTATCTGTATACTGCTAAAACACTTAATGAATTGAAACATACATGCAATAATTACCAAGAATGTTCAGACATTAACTCAAATGCATTAAGAAACCCCTGGAGTATAAGATTTCAGTGGAAAAACCATAGTTCAACAGTGGATATCCTGATTAGCTGGATCAGGGATATTTTAGCGTGGTTGACTCAGGTGCATCCTTTCATATGACTCCCTACAGGGAGTGGTTATGTGAATATGAAATGTATGATGGAGGTAATGTTTTCATAGGTGATGATTCGACAACCAAAATCATAGGATGAGGAAAATTCAAGTTTAGGCTCATAGATGGAAGGATTAGAACACTTCCTGGTGTTTTTCACATCCCAGGTTTGGCCAAAAATTTGATTTCTATAAGAAAAATGGACGATGCAGGGGTAAAAACAATATTTGGAAAGGAAACATGCAGGATGGTTTGAGGAGAAATGGCATTGTTGAAAGGAGTTCAGTTTGGAACTCTGTATAAGCTACAAGGAAGCACTATTAGTGATGGGTGTAATAGGTCCATTGTTCCTGATATTTCATTTGAAGAAGAAATAAATCCTACAGTCTTTGGAGAAAAGGTTATGCCATGGCATCAAAGACTGGCGCATATCGAAGAGAAGAGTCTTCGACTACTACACGATAAAGGTATGGTTGAAGGTATGTCTAACTACTCTCTGGATTTTTATTTTTGTGAACATTTGTTGGCACAGGGGCAGACCCAGGGTTCAACACTTCGACAATGCACCAAAAAAATGCTAACCACCGGCCCTTTCGACAACACCTGCGAAGCAGATGAAGTCTCACCCGAGGTAGAGGTAGGGGTGGTTGTAGGACTCAAGTGTCTACAACCTAGCTTGGACACAGATCTGTGATCACAACACTTATAAAGCACTTAGCAAATAACCATTCATTAGCATAACCCTTATTCAGATAGTAGGAGAAAACCCTAATTATAGAAAATCATAGTATTCAACAAGATCTAACACATCCAAGCACTAAGCATATCAAAATATATCAGATCTGGAATTCCTTCACATTACTAAGAACTAAGCTACTATTATCAGATGCATCTCACATATGTATTACTATATTAAGCATAAATCACATGAATAACACAACAACCATAAAGCACAAAGCAACCATAACACATGATATAGATGGTTCACTCCAGCATGGGGCCACATCCACCGACTCTTCTTCTTCTTTATTGCTTATGTCAATCATCTTACAACACAAAGCGACAAAACCCTACTCCGCATAGGAAAGGATATCTGTGCACACCTCGCCAGATCCTCCTTCCCCGAGTTAGGTCACAACATAAAGCCTTCTTACATAGTCTGCACATAAGATTCCTACAACCACTTGCACTTAGCTCTGCAAGTGTTCAACACAACATGCACAAAGCATTCATAACTATCTGCACCTAGCTCACTGGATTACAACTGACTGACTCCTTCTTACATCGCCTAGATATCTATTTATACATTACAAAANAGGCGAGGTGGCATACAAGCTAGATCTATCGAAGGGTAGAAATATTCATAACGTCTTTCACATTCATTGCCTTAAAAATGTAGTGGGATAGTAGGTTAGCGTTTCATAGAGTTTCCACCCTTGGATGAGGAGGGTCAGTTGGACCTAGTGCCATAGGAGGTGCTCAAGAAGAGAGAGCACAGGTTGAGGATAAGGGTCATCAGGGAGTTCTTGGTTAGATGGAGGGGTCTTCCAGTGGAGGATGCCACATGGGAGGGAGAGCATATTTTGCAGTACCTAGGATTGATGTTGCTTGAGTACAAGCAATCTAGGGAAGGGAGGAATGTGATGTCCCGTTCCCAAGAGTAGTCCAAAAAGGAGTGACTTAGTAGTCTATGTGTTTTTGTAGACTATAGTCAGGCAAAAACAGGGAACAAGAGGAGAAATAAGGGTGATTTGGTGGCTAAACAATGAATTAAGCCAAAAAGCATAGGAAAAGTCACTTAATCCTAAGTCAACAAAGAATTAGAACGAAAAGGTGCTAAAGGGGGACTTAATTAATTAATTACTCACCTTAGGAGGAAAAGCGCCTAGATTAAGTGATGTCAATGGTGAATGAGATCAGGAAGAGTATAAAAGGAGGAATTCGACCTAATTCCTCATTATGTTATGATTTGATGTTGAGATATTTGCAAAGGAGGCGTAAATCAAGCCCCTTATTGTTTTTTGGATTTCTGGAGGAAACCACCACCATTGATCAATTTCGATGTTGAGAGACACATCCTAGCCTATCAGAGATACCATCCAGGAATCTCACCGTGCATTACAAGTATCAAGTTTTGTGATTGCACAACTTAGCTAGTGAGGGCGCAAGGGTTAGAGAGAGGGTTTGTGTGGCCGCTTGAGACAATTCAATATTTGGATGATTCCTTCCAACCCATTAGAGATATAGCCACGGAACACCTATTGAGCCACTTTTTTTAGTTTCTGATGGTGGAATCTCCCATAAAGAATAAAATAGTCATTTAGGGAGTAACTCTTGAGGAAGTACATTTGGGGTTCCAGGGGACATTCTGGAGTAGATATGAGGAAACCCTTCCAACCCATTATAGAGGAGGCCAAGATGATCATTTTGAGCCATACATCATCAGATTCCATCAGTGGAATCACTAGGGACTTTTCCCATAGCCCAGGAGGTGCGCAAACCCCCAAGGGGTGACATCCAGAGCTTCAAAGGTCAGATATTCAGTATGAAAGTCATCATGATTATCCTAGAGGCCAGGGTGATTCTTTTGAGACAATTTCTAGCTCATTTCAATGGGTATCATCATCAAGGAGAGTTTTCTATATTCTGCAGCAGTTACCGTGAGCTGCGAGACTGCTTTTTGCCGATCTATCTATCCGTGCATGCGCAAACCAACATCCATTCTTCTGATCACAGGTATTTCTTGTTCGTTGATTTGTATTCCAGTGACGATCCATGAGATCTAACTGATGATTAGTATATCATCTTCCATATTATTATTGTATTTCCTGCTTTTTCTTCATTATATATATCAGTGAACTGTGTTATCCTTCTTTCGCATGCATTATCTGTATACTGCTAAAACACTTAATGAATTGAAACATACATGCAATAATTACCAAGAATGTTCAGACATTAACTCAAATGCATTAAGAAACCCCTGGAGTATAAGATTTCAGTGGAAAAACCATAGTTCAACAGTGGATATCCTGATTAGCTGGATCAGGGATATTTTAGCGTGGTTGACTCAGGTGCATCCTTTCATATGACTCCCTACAGGGAGTGGTTATGTGAATATGAAATGTATGATGGAGGTAATGTTTTCATAGGTGATGATTCGACAACCAAAATCATAGGATGAGGAAAATTCAAGTTTAGGCTCATAGATGGAAGGATTAGAACACTTCCTGGTGTTTTTCACATCCCAGGTTTGGCCAAAAATTTGATTTCTATAAGAAAAATGGACGATGCAGGGGTAAAAACAATATTTGGAAAGGAAACATGCAGGATGGTTTGAGGAGAAATGGCATTGTTGAAAGGAGTTCAGTTTGGAACTCTGTATAAGCTACAAGGAAGCACTATTAGTGATGGGTGTAATAGGTCCATTGTTCCTGATATTTCATTTGAAGAAGAAATAAATCCTACAGTCTTTGGAGAAAAGGTTATGCCATGGCATCAAAGACTGGCGCATATCGAAGAGAAGAGTCTTCGACTACTACACGATAAAGGTATGGTTGAAGGTATGTCTAACTACTCTCTGGATTTTTATTTTTGTGAACATTTGTTGGCACAGGGGCAGACCCAGGGTTCAACACTTCGACAATGCACCAAAAAAATGCTAACCACCGGCCCTTTCGACAACACCTGCGAAGCAGATGAAGTCTCACCCGAGGTAGAGGTAGGGGTGGTTGTAGGACTCAAGTGTCTACAACCTAGCTTGGACACAGATCTGTGATCACAACACTTATAAAGCACTTAGCAAATAACCATTCATTAGCATAACCCTTATTCAGATAGTAGGAGAAAACCCTAATTATAGAAAATCATAGTATTCAACAAGATCTAACACATCCAAGCACTAAGCATATCAAAATATATCAGATCTGGAATTCCTTCACATTACTAAGAACTAAGCTACTATTATCAGATGCATCTCACATATGTATTACTATATTAAGCATAAATCACATGAATAACACAACAACCATAAAGCACAAAGCAACCATAACACATGATATAGATGGTTCACTCCAGCATGGGGCCACATCCACCGACTCTTCTTCTTCTTTATTGCTTATGTCAATCATCTTACAACACAAAGCGACAAAACCCTACTCCGCATAGGAAAGGATATCTGTGCACACCTCGCCAGATCCTCCTTCCCCGAGTTAGGTCACAACATAAAGCCTTCTTACATAGTCTGCACATAAGATTCCTACAACCACTTGCACTTAGCTCTGCAAGTGTTCAACACAACATGCACAAAGCATTCATAACTATCTGCACCTAGCTCACTGGATTACAACTGACTGACTCCTTCTTACATCGCCTAGATATCTATTTATACATTACAAAAAGGGCTTAAGCATGGGTAAACCCATGGGCCGACATCCCATACTCGTTACATATACACAAAACCCAAAAATCCCTAAAAAGGGGGCGAGATCCCACGATCTCCACTTTGCCTTGTGCTTCGCCTTCGACTAGCCTGTTGAAGTCCCAAAAATGGTCAATCATGACCAAGGTTCCTCAAAATTTACTCAAGGGCCAACAGGCCCCCAACACTCACTTGTGACTCATCCTGAGTCACTTTGATCTAGGTAACTCTGCCTCAAAATCCTTGAGCTTAGATAAAGCTGCCTCAACCTGTTACTTTGCCAGATCCTCCTGCTTGGCGAACTTCTGAATAACTTGCTCAGTCATAGGTCCTTCCAAGTGTTGTTTGACTGTGGTGACTACTTGTTCGAGTTTTGCACCCTGTCCTTTAATTTCCTCGAAAAGTATGCAAGCTGCATCCTGCACTGGTTGGAGCTTCTGAGTCACTTCCATGACTTTACTCTGGATGGCATGGACCTGCTGTTGTACCGTGCACTGTTCCTGGGACCTTTTCATCCTCTTGACTGCAGACAGGGGTTTCAACTGCGCTTGTACTATTGCTGCTTGCTGCTTTTCCTTCTGGAGCTGTGACTCCAGTGTCCTTAGTTTAGGGTCCTCTGTAAGGCACTCATAAGTCTGCGCACTTCGACTGCTAAGATGTTTACATTCTAAGGCCAATGCCTTGATTCCTTGTATTGCGCTTCAGTCAGTTTCTTCTCTCTAGTCTCGCACTTCCTGCAGAGTGCTTGGTACTACTTGTAACTCCAGTTATGCTACTCTCTATTGGAGCTGCTGAATGGCTTCATCAAGCTTCGCCACTTGACTCTCTACTAGGTCTTCTTCACTCTGTTCTAAGCCAGTCACATAGTGAAGTGATCTAGTGACTGCTTCTTTCACTCCAATCTGCTCCGCGGGCAACTGTTCCTTGTCCTTCTGGATCTGCGCTCTATCCTCTGCAAACTTGCTTGGATGTCATATTTTTCTTGCTGTGCAACCCAACATTGCTCTATGGATTCCTCTTGTGCTTGCTTCAAGGCCTCTATGGCCTTCTCTTTTTCCTCCTCGACACAACGAAGGTGAGCTTCGGTCGCATATTCTATTTTACATAGCTGGGTAGGTTCATCTCTCAACTCTGTTCCTTCTGATGATGGTGGTATAGTGGACACTGTACGATTGGAGTAGAGGGCTTGATGTACCCCTTTAAGCTCTTCTTCAATCCGGCCATACATGGTCTCTTGCTTGGCTTCGTTGCGCTGTAAAATATCTTCTAAGGTATCTGAGACAACGATGATGATGAGGTTGATGTCATCCATCATGAGCATAGTTTGCATCTGTGGTTTACTAGCTTTGGACTTCTTCCGCAATGTAGGTTTCATGGTTGAAACCTTTCTTTTCTTGGATGTCTCAGCTCCATCAATGGGATCCTAAGGCGGTGTTACTTCACCCTGCTTTTGCTTATCTTCTTCTCCTTTTTCCTTTTCTTTGTTTACTTCATCACCTCCTTCCCCTCCAAGTGAATTTGAACCAGTCTCTTCTGATGTGTTGTTCATCTCTTGTACCTCTTCCTTCTTCTTCCTTCTACTACTGCTGGGTGCATCACACTCTTCGCGAGTGACCACATGACTTCCGATGAGGTCAGGGTCAGACAGTTCTGCTTGGTCGACTGGAATAAGGAACTCTGTGGGACATTCCTTAGTTATTTCTTCCATGTCCTCCTCTATGATCTTGTAGTAGGATTGGAGTTCTTTTTTATGTTCATCTCCACAAATAGTGATATAAATAAAATGTTTATCTGCACGGAACTTCACAAAGGGCCTGAACCTGTGCAAGGTGTTCGACGTCATACAAGGAAAAGACTCAATAGCCCTCTTTAGCTGCAGGTAGTAGGTGTGGAACACCACGTTTGATTTCCATTGTTTCCCCATGTCGTTCGAGTACCAGAGCATGGTGAACTTCACAACTAGTGGTTCAGACGACTCAATTTTTGGGAAGGTCGCTCCTTCCGTCATCTCCCAAGCAATGAAAGTGATGAGGATCAACAACCAACTAAAATGGAACTCATCTCATTGATCCTGAGCTTCGCGACAGTCTTCTTCTAACTGGTTGATGAGGTAGCTTGGGCAATTCATCTGTAACCCTTCAATACATTTTCCCGCGAGGTCAACAACGAACCCCATGACCTTTGTTGGTCTTTTATTCTGAACTATCTTACCAATGATCAACTAACAATCTAGGTTCACTGCGCCATTCTAGATGGAGGATACCTTGTAGCCTCGCTTCCCCTTCTCCACATCGCCATATGGATGTTTGATTCTCCGTGCTAGGGCACGATCTGCAGCCTTTCCTGGATAAAATTCTTGTGGGTCTGGTCCTTGCATGCTTAATCTGGTGATCCGATGGATCAACGCCAGATCTAGGGTGATAAGTCTGTCCAGCCACAGATAACCACTGTGGAAGCACGACAACAGGATTTTAACGCACACGTTAATCTCTTGGTGCCTTCCAAAGTGTGGTATCTTCATTACATTTAGGATAGTGGACTACGCGATGTCCATGGTCCATGGTTGGGGGATGATATTTGACTTCTTCCCCTTTTTCTTGGTCAAATACNGACAAAACCCTACTCCGCATAGGAAAGGATATCTGTGCACACCTCGCCAGATCCTCCTTCCCCGAGTTAGGTCACAACATAAAGCCTTCTTACATAGTCTTCACATAAGATTCCTACAACCACTTGCACTTAGCTCTGAAAGTGTTCAACACAACATGCACAAAGCATTCATAACTATCTGCACCTAGCTCACTGGATTACAACTGACTGACTCCTTCTTACATCGCCTAGATATCTATTTATACATTACAAAAAGGGCTTAAGCATGGGTAAACCCATGGGCCGACATCCCATACTCGTTACATATACACAAAACCCAAAAATCCCTAAAAAGGGGGCGAGATCCCACGATCTCCACTTTGCCTTGTGCTTCGCCTTCGACTAGCCTGTTGAAGTCCCAAAAATGGTCAATCATGACCAAGGTTCCTCAAAATTTACTCAAGGGCCAACAGGCCCCCAACACTAACTTGTGACTCATCCTGAGTCACTTTGATCTAGGTAACTCTGCCTCAAAATCCTTGAGCTTAGCTAAAGCTGCCTCAACCTGTTACTTTGCTAGATCCTCCTGCTTGGCGAACTTCTGAATAACTTGCTCGGTCATAGGTCCTTCCAAGTGTTGTTTGACTGTGGTGACTACTTGTTCGAGTTTTGCACCCCATCCTTTAATTTCCTCGAAAAGTATGCAAGCTGCATCCTGCACTGGTTGGAGCTTCTGAGTCACTTCCATGACTTTACTCTGGATGGCATGGACCTGCTGTTGTACTGTGCGCTGTTCCTGGGACCTTTTCATCCTCTTGACTGTAGATAGGGGTTTCAACTGCACTTGTACTATTGTTGCTTGCTGCTTTTCCTTCTGGAGCTGTGACTCCAGTGTCCTTAGTTTAGGGTCCTCTGCAAGGCACTCATAAGTCTGCGCACTTCGACTGCTAAGATGTTTACATTCTAAGGCCAATGCCTTGATTCCTTGTACTTCGCTTCAGTCAGTTTCTTCTCTCTAGTCTCGCACTTCCTGTAGAGTGCTTGGTACTACTTGTAACTCCAGTTATGCTACTCTCAGTTGGAGCTGCTGAATGGCTTCATCAAGCTTCGCCACTTGACTCTCTACTGGGTCTTCTTCTCTCTGTTCTAAGCTAGTCACATAGTGAAGTGATCTAGTGACTGCTTCTTTCACTCCAATCTGCTCCGCGGGCAACTGTTCCTTGTCCTTCTGGATCCGCGCTCTATCCTCTGCAAACTTGCTTGGATGTCATATTTTTCTTGCTGTGCAACCCAACATTGCTCTATGGATTCCTCTTGTGCTTGCTTCAAGGGCTCTGTGGCCTTCTCTTTTTCCTCCTCGACACAACGAAGGTGAGCTTCGGTCGCATATTCTATTTTACGTAGCTGGGTAGGTTCATCTCTCAACTCTGTTCCTTCTGATGATGGTGGCATAGTGGACACTGTACGATTGGAGTAGAGGGCTTGATGTACCCCTTTAAGCTCTTCTTCAATCCGGCCATACATGGTCTCTTGTTTGGCTTCGTTGCGCTGTAAAATATCTTCTAAGGTATCTGAGACAATGATGATGATGAGGTTGATGTCATCCATCATGAGCATAGTTTGCATCTGTGGTTTACTAGCTTTGGACTTCTTCCGCAATGTAGGTTTCATGGTTGAAACCTTTCTTTTCTTGGATGTCTCAGCTCCATCAATGGGATCCTAAGGCGGTGTTACTTCACCCTGCTTTTGCTTATCTTCTTCTCCTTTTTCCTTTTCTTTGTTTACTTCATCACCTCCTTCCCCTCCAAGTGAATTTGAACCAGTCTCTTCTGATGTGTTGTTCATCTCTTGTACCTCTTCCTTCTTCTTCCTTCTACTACTGCTGGGTGCATCACACTCTTCGCGAGTGACCACATGACTTCCGATGAGGTCAGGGTCAGACAGTTCTGCTTGGTCGACTGGAATAAGGAACTCTGTGGGACATTCCTTAGTTATTTCTTCCATGTCCTCCTCTATGATCTTGTAGTAGGATTGGAGTTCTTTTTTATGTTCATCTCCACAAATAGTGATATAAATAAAATGTTTATCTGCACGGAACTTCACAAAGGGCCTGAACCTGTGCAAGGTGTTCGACGTCATACAAGGAAAAGACTCAATAGCCCTCTTTAGCTGCAGGTAGTAGGTGTGGAACACCACGTTTGATTTCCATTGTTTCCCCATGTCGTTCGAGTACCAGAGCATGGTGAACTTCACAACTAGTGGTTCAGACGACTCAATTTTTGGGAAGGTCGCTCCTTCCGTCATCTCCCAAGCAATGAAAGTGATGAGGATCAACAACCAACTAAAATGGAACTCATCTCATTGATCCTGAGCTTCGCGACAGTCTTCTTCTAACTGGTTGATGAGGTAGCTTGGGCAATTCATCTGTAACCCTTCAATACATTTTCCCGCGAGGTCAACAACGAACCCCATGACCTTTGTTGGTCTTTTATTCTGAACTATCTTACCAATGATCAACTAACAATCTAGGTTCACTGCGCCATTCTAGATGGAGGATACCTTGTAGCCTCGCTTCCCCTTCTCCACATCGCCATATGGATGTTTGATTCTCCGTGCTAGGGCACGATCTGCAGCCTTTCCTGGATAAAATTCTTGTGGGTCTGGTCCTTGCATGCTTAATCTGGTGATCCGATGGATCAACGCCAGATCTAGGGTGATAAGTCTGTCCAGCCACAGATAACCACTGTGGAAGCACGACAACAGGATTTTAACGCACACGTTAATCTCTTGGTGCCTTCCAAAGTGTGGTATCTTCATTACATTTAGGATAGTGGACTACGCGATGTCCATGGTCCATGGTTGGGGGATGATATTTGACTTCTTCCCCTTTTTCTTGGTCAAATACGTATGCGGGGCGAGAATTCCATAGTTCTTGCGATCACCCAAGTTGAAGTCATTGATATTCAATGTCATAATCTGGCCTAACCATGGTCCCACTATGCGTATCCCCTTCGAGAGGTGCGTAGTAATCAATGTGTAGTCGAAGTCCCTTAGGACATTGTCACGACTAAATGAGCCATCTAGAGGTGGGATATATGGGATGAGCTTTGCATTTGCTGAGTCATCACGATG
>JZKD02S1677148.1:148432-162230 GCA_000966675.3 Picea glauca | reverse complement strand
TAGAACTTGTTATTGTGAACATCCAACAACCCTTATCTCGATGATCTAACACTCCAGGAAATTTCTACATAATTATGGAATTGTTAACTTTTCCCCTTTTGTCTTTCTTTTTATAACTTTTCACATACTCAAACCATAATTTCCCAGTGTTTTAGTTGATCTCTAATACCATTCTATAACATACCCAACCACCCCTATAACATTCTTGAGGTGGTGGGGTACTCAAGTTCCTCCCATTAACTTAAAATTATGCTATGATACCATAATGTAAAATACCCATTGACCTTTGTGTAGTGTTGAGGATACGCGGTACCTGGAAAACACCATACTTTATTGCTTAGATACTCAATGTAAATGAAACCATGGATATCCAATGACTGTGTCTACAACTGATTTAAGCTTTGAATCGATTGAATATTTTATGATTTTATCTCTATTGATCTCATAACAATTTCTCATTATCAGTTTGCAATTTTGAACCTGCATCTTCAAATCATCATGGCTTATATAAGCTCCAATGGTTCTATCCTTCTATTATTCCCATTAGACCCAATACCTTAATTTACCACTCTAATCTTTGTTCCTTTGACCTTTTCTTCATGGATGCAGGGATTATGTCCATCTTCCATGTCTTCTACTTCTTTAAGGTTTTAATCCTGAAATATTGTATCTGATGCAACGCTATTTCTTGTCATTATTAATTAATCATTTCTACAAATCCTTTTCCCAATTATGGAGAAATCAAATATTCCTTTTCTATTTGCAACATCTAAATATTCAAGCTTATTCCTCTTTTTAAGGTATTTCCAATGACTATAAGTATCCCCCAAACTGATCTCCAAGTTATAGCCTTTCAAAGTTATCATTTTTGCCAAATATTTGTACTTTTCTACCAATGTAAACAATGTTGTAGACCAAATTATGCTACATATATAGGAAAATATAGTGAGAAATAGAAAAACATTTTATCAGGAATAAATAGAACTTGTTATTGTGAACATCCAACAACCCTTATCTCGATGATCTAACACTCCAAACAATTTCTACATAATTATGGAATTGTTAACTTTTCCCCTTTTGTCTTTATTTTTATAACTTTTCACATACTCAACCCATAAATTCCCAGTGTTGTAGTTGATCTCTAATACCATTCTATAACATACCCAACCACCCCTATAACATTGTTGAGGTGGTGGGGTACTCAAGTTCCTCCCATTAACTTAAAATTATGCTATGATACCATAATGTAAAATACCCATTGACCTTTGTGTAGTGTTGAGGATACGAGGTACCTGGAAAACACCATTCTTTCTTGCTTAGATACTCAATGTAAATGAAACCATGGATATGCAACGTCTGTAATTCAAATTAGCATCTACGACAAATATGTAGCAATTGTTATAGGAAATCCATAACAACTACTAAATTGCTATTAGTGATTTGTAGCAATTTCTATAGGAAATACGTAGAAACTATTATAGGCGATCCATAACAACTGCTACATGTGAACTTTAGAAACTACTAAACTACTACTAGCAATCTATAGAAACTACTATAGGTGATCTATAACAGCAACATATTGACTTATAAATGCTTTAGGAGATCTTCCAATAAAAACTATTGAATAATGACATATTAAGGCAAGGCTCAACCATCCATAAATCTTTCTAAATCATTCAAGCACATGCATATTGAAGGATATGATTAAACACTCAAAAATCCTCTAGGAAAGTTGATATTCACCCATAGGAAAAAGGTTTCCGAATGAAAAATTTGAAGAGAAGTTACTTAACAAATCCAGTAAATAATTCCTGGAGACCATAAATTCTAGATTATCAACTTAAATGAATAGAGGAACGATTTCTCAATATAGTTTTTTTGTCACACACTTAGTATACATATTTTTCTAATGCATTTCCATAAACAAGGAGATAATTTGTATCTAACTTGATTTCATGTATTGGTTGAAGAATTAAACAACAAAAACAAGTCTACAACAACCTTGAACATTTAAGTTCACTTTAATACATGAATGTGGTCCTACATTGCTTCATCTGTGATTATGCAAATTGAAGACATAACCATAGAACCAAACGACTAGAAATCATAACATTTCATATTCATAACAGACATGACAACATAAACACTTATTTGTATGGAAATTCACCACCAATTAGCTGTATAAGAAGGATGTTCCTCCCAACCATATTCTCTCTTTCAAACCAATACTCTTTATGACATAACCCACCCTCGAGTTGACACTATGATTCGACAAGGGTAAATGACTAAATATTGGAAATTCAACATTCCTCACTCAACCAAATTCTATACTTTATAGGCAATTAAACTACCCAACAACCATCCCAATTGATTATCCCTCTTCTCCCTCAACTTACACAACACTGGGAATGGAATCCCTTTCTATGGTAAATAGTCTCTTAGGATATCCCACCTCCTATGGTGCTCTAGGATAAGCTCGCCAAAGAATCTCTATGATGGAATTCTAAGGAGAATCAACTATAGCTAGGGTACTAATTTTCTCAACATACTTCCATGAGGTCAATCATGGTGTCCAACCCACTTCTCATCATTGTTCTTACATTCAATAATTTACAGTTACCTACAATAATTCTCATAATTACTATAATTCCCACACTTACATCACATTAAAAGTTATGGCAGTATAGGCTAGTACAAAGAGTCCTCTCTCTTGTAGCATGGTATGGATTACTTCCTCCTCCTTGTAAATTTATGCACACTATGAAAAAACTGCTCAATCCCCCTTTGCATGGCTAAAAACATAGCATGTATTTGCATGACATGAAGAGGACACCTATCTCTATGGGAAGCCCACGTACCTCTTTCATGTAGCTAATATAAAATTACATTGATCACTTAATCAAGGCTACTAATTAATACTTTAGGACTTGAGTTATTTAAATCCTTTCACATAGCTCCCCATTTAAGTCCTTGCATTTTCCCACTTGTGAAATCATAGCCCNATGCTCATCATTTTCTTCTTATCACATACATAGGTTTTCAGTTCATATTCTACAACTCTTCCAATCATACATATATCCTTATACAAGGATTCTCACCCATCCCATCATGTATGATCTCTTCCTCTAGGTAATTTTTCTTCCATCATATCTGAAATATTAGGGCCTTACTTGCTTCCTTTTATGCACAATGAAGTTGATATACTTTATACCCCTTATATTTTCCATTGATTCTCTATTGCTTATTGAAATCAATTACCATGTCCAAAACCTTTTCTAATACTTCCTTGCAATCCAAAATTGCAAATGATGATATTAATCAATACATTAAATGCATTTTTATCAAGGCATAAACATCATTCTCTATTCAAACCCGCAAATAAATCAACCATATTCATTTAAGGTATTTTAATCATCTTGCGAACACTTATTGTTACAATACTCCTAGCCTATGTAACCTTTCTCATCAAGGGTACTACCTTATTACCAAGTACTTAGCCATTCTTAATAAATTTAGCAAATTGCTAGCTATAAATCCCTGAACAAAAATGCTTTGTTTAACCAATTATGCTTCATACCATTGTGTAAGCACCATTATGAAGTAGCTTTCAATCCTCCTTAATTAATTCCACCTCTAGCATGTCTCTTAATCATACTATACTCTTTTCACCAACTTTGGGATACTTTGGGTTTTATCTATGTTAATCCAATGCCTTGTCTAATCAAGCTTACAGGTTGTGCTCTTTGATTCCTTAGAAGTATAGAACCTCCTTACTAAATTAAATGGCATGTATTGACACTTTTGAGTTTAGGTATCACTTCATGAGTGTCTCACGATCCCTCTATAAAGCTTCCTCCCCGAATTTTCTTTGCCTTCTTCCTTAGGCCTTGAAATTGATTCATTCTTCAATTGTGTCTACAACTAATTTAAGCTTTGTATCGATTGAATATTTTATGATTTTATCTCTACTGATCTCATAACAATTTCTCATTATCAGTTTGCAATTTTGAACCTGCATCTTCAAATCATCATGGCTTCTATAAGCTCCAATGGTTCTATCCTTCTATTATTCCCATTAGACTCAATATCTTAATTTCCCACTCTAATCTTTGTTCCTTTGACCTCTTCTTCATGGATGCAGGGATTATGTCCATCTTCCATGTCTTCTACTTCTTTAAGGTTTTAATCCTAAAATATTGTATCTGATGCAACACTATTTCTTGTCATGATTAATTAATCATTTATACAAGTCCTTTTCCCAATTATGGAGAAATCAAATATTCTTTTTTCTATTTGAAACATCTAAATATTCAAGCTTATTCCTCTTTTTAAGGTATTTCCAATGACTATGAGTATCCCCCAAACTGATTTCCATTTACAAGTTATAGCCTTTCGAAGTTATCATTTTTGCCAAATATTTGTACTTTTCTACCAATGTAAATGCTGTTGTAGACCAAATTATGCTACATATATAGGAAAATCTAGTGAGAACTAGAAATTTTCTTTATAAGGAATAAATAGAACTTGTTATTGTGAACATCCAACAACCCTTATCTCAATGATCTAACACTCCAGGAAATTTCTACATAATTATGGAATTGTTAACTTTTCCCCTTTTGTCTTTCTTTTTATAACTTTTCACATACTCAACCCATAATTTCCCAGTGTTGTAGTTGATCTCTAATACCATTCTATAACATACTCAACCACCCCTATAACATTTTTGAGGTGGTTGGGTACTCAAGTTCCTCCCATTAACTTAAAATTATGCTATGATACCATAATGTAAAATACCCATTGACCTTTGTGTAGTGTTGAGGATACGAGGTACCTGGAAAACACCATACTTTATTGCTTAGATACTCAATGTAAATGAAACCATGGATATACAATGACTGTGTCTACAACTGATTTAAGCTTTGTATCAATTGAATATTTTATGATTTTATCTCTATTGATCTCATAACAATTTCTCATTATCAGTTTGCAATTTTGAACCTGCATCTTCAAATCATCATGGCTTATATAAGCTCCAATGGTTCTATCCTTCTATTATTCCCATTAGACCCAATACCTTAATTTACCACTCTAATCTTTGTTCCTTTGACCTTTTCTTCATGGATGCAGGGATTATGTCCATCTTCCATGTCTTCTACTTCTTTAAGGTTTTAATCCTGAAATATTGTATCTGATGCAACGCTATTTCTTGTCATTATTAATTAATCATTTCTACAAATCCTTTTCCCAATTATGGAGAAATCAAATATTCCTTTTCTATTTGCAACATCTAAATATTCAAGCTTATTCCTCTTTTTAAGGTATTTCCAATGACTATAAGTATCCCCCAAACTGATCTCCAAGTTATAGCCTTTCAAAGTTATCATTTTTGCCAAATATTTGTACTTTTCTACCAATGTAAACAATGTTGTAGACCAAATTATGCTACATATATAGGAAAATATAGTGAGAAATAGAAAAACATTTTATCAGGAATAAATAGAACTTGTTATTGTGAACATCCAACAACCCTTATCTCGATGATCTAACACTCCAAACAATTTCTACATAATTATGGAATTGTTAACTTTTCCCCTTTTGTCTTTATTTTTATAACTTTTCACATACTCAACCCATAAATTCCCAGTGTTGTAGTTGATCTCTAATACCATTCTATAACATACCCAACCACCCCTATAACATTGTTGAGGTGGTGGGGTACTCAAGTTCCTCCCATTAACTTAAAATTATGCTATGATACCATAATGTAAAATACCCATTGACCTTTGTGTAGTGTTGAGGATACGAGGTACCTGGAAAACACCATTCTTTCTTGCTTAGATACTCAATGTAAATGAAACCATGGATATGCAACGTCTGTAATTCAAATTAGCATCTACGACAAATATGTAGCAATTGTTATAGGAAATCCATAACAACTACTAAATTGCTATTAGTGATTTGTAGCAATTTCTATAGGAAATACGTAGAAACTATTATAGGCGATCCATAACAACTGCTACATGTGAACTTTAGAAACTACTAAACTACTACTAGCAATCTATAGAAACTACTATAGGTGATCTATAACAGCAACATATTGACTTATAAATGCTTTAGGAGATCTTCCAATAAAAACTATTGAATAATGACATATTAAGGCAAGGCTCAACCATCCATAAATCTTTCTAAATCATTCAAGCACATGCATATTGAAGGATATGATTAAACACTCAAAAATCCTCTAGGAAAGTTGATATTCACCCATAGGAAAAAGGTTTCCGAATGAAAAATTTGAAGAGAAGTTACTTAACAAATCCAGTAAATAATTCCTGGAGACCATAAATTCTAGATTATCAACTTAAATGAATAGAGGAACGATTTCTCAATATAGTTTTTTTGTCACACACTTAGTATACATATTTTTCTAATGCATTTCCATAAACAAGGAGATAATTTGTATCTAACTTGATTTCATGTATTGGTTGAAGAATTAAACAACAAAAACAAGTCTACAACAACCTTGAACATTTAAGTTCACTTTAATACATGAATGTGGTCCTACATTGCTTCATCTGTGATTATGCAAATTGAAGACATAACCATAGAACCAAACGACTAGAAATCATAACATTTCATATTCATAACAGACATGACAACATAAACACTTATTTGTATGGAAATTCACCACCAATTAGCTGTATAAGAAGGATGTTCCTCCCAACCATATTCTCTCTTTCAAACCAATACTCTTTATGACATAACCCACCCTCGAGTTGACACTATGATTCGACAAGGGTAAATGACTAAATATTGGAAATTCAACATTCCTCACTCAACCAAATTCTATACTTTATAGGCAATTAAACTACCCAACAACCATCCCAATTGATTATCCCTCTTCTCCCTCAACTTACACAACACTGGGAATGGAATCCCTTTCTATGGTAAATAGTCTCTTAGGATATCCCACCTCCTATGGTGCTCTAGGATAAGCTCGCCAAAGAATCTCTATGATGGAATTCTAAGGAGAATCAACTATAGCTAGGGTACTAATTTTCTCAACATACTTCCATGAGGTCAATCATGGTGTCCAACCCACTTCTCATCATTGTTCTTACATTCAATAATTTACAGTTACCTACAATAATTCTCATAATTACTATAATTCCCACACTTACATCACATTAAAAGTTATGGCAGTATAGGCTAGTACAAAGAGTCCTCTCTCTTGTAGCATGGTATGGATTACTTCCTCCTCCTTGTAAATTTATGCACACTATGAAAAAACTGCTCAATCCCCCTTTGCATGGCTAAAAACATAGCATGTATTTGCATGACATGAAGAGGACACCTATCTCTATGGGAAGCCCACGTACCTCTTTCATGTAGCTAATATAAAATTACATTGATCACTTAATCAAGGCTACTAATTAATACTTTAGGACTTGAGTTATTTAAATCCTTTCACATAGCTCCCCATTTAAGTCCTTGCATTTTCCCACTTGTGAAATCATAGCCCTCCATTAACTTTTCCTTCTTATTTTGTAGTTTGTTAGGGTATATATTATTAATAAATGTACAATTTACAAGAACACATGTCTTGGCTTACAACCGTGATATTTTTTAGGGGCAAAATTTTTCCAATTGGTAATTTTTTTTCCATTTTCTAAAAATATATATTTTTTAATTGGTCATTTTCCCTTGAAAAAATCACCTTTTTTTTTTAACATAAATAAGATTTAATTTATAATGTTCACCAAAATTTACAAGTTCAAATAGTAAATTATATGTTTTTTTTAATGGAATATTAGCCTACATATCTAAATGTATGATTTTTTCAAATTGAAATAGCTGCTTAGATTACTACACATAGGTATAATATTTGAATAAAAAATATACAAACAACAATTGTTTCATCTACCAATATAAAATATCGTTTGACACAACACATGACAAAAGCGATGAGATCCTAAAGAAAAACATTGTACAAATATAGAAAATTTCGATTGCAAATAGATGCAAATGATGAACTTGCTTGTTGGAAAGTTATTTCTAGACAAGCCTACAAAGATAGACTTGCAGAAAATGTTAAAGAATCGGCCCGTAATTGTTGGTTGACAAAATATTGTGTTTCATAACATACAATGGATGTCTTGCGATGAAGAATAGCACAAAAACAATATGAAGAACATCCAAAACATATATTGCCAACGACACAAATATAATCGTTTAATAAGTTCAAAGAAGAGCACAAATAAGTTAAAATTTCCATCAATACATTTGTGCAACAAAAACCATGGTTTGTTAGACCCATCACTGTTCGTGAAACTTGTTGTTGTTGTTATCATGTGTAATTTGAGTTGTATTATGACACTTTTCTTGATTTTGGTAAAAAATTATGGCCAAGTTCACCTCCTCCTTCCACATTCTGTGCTTTTATATCTGAAATTCTACGTGAAAGAGAAGGTGATGAATTATTTTACCAAACAAAAAGTGTTGGTGGAAAGAAATGTGATCGTTGTGGAAATCTAAGTTTGTTTCACTCAAAGTATCCTATTGATATGAATGATCAATCATTTTCTAATATAACAATCAATTGGAAGAGATATGAATATATCAACAACATGGCTCCACATTCTTCAAATGTTATTTCCAAAAGGATTGATTTGAAAGTAGATAAAATCTGTGTGATATATTTTTTGAAGAAGTTTGAGGAAGAAATTTATAAATACACCAAGCATTCACATAGAGCTCGATGGAAAGACCTACAATTAAAACAATCTCGTGAAGTGTTTCCACTAGGGACAATTTTTTCTATAGTTGATTTTGCAGAGAATTATACATTCACTGCACAAAAAGAAATATTGAGTGAATATTATCATTATGATCAAATCACTATATTTGTTCACGTTCTATATAGACATGCTCAATGGAGTCTTGATAACATAGAAATCACCAATGGAAATCGACATGTTATTAAAGAATGTCACTTTTATATAAGTGATAATCAAGCACACGATACACATTATGTACAACAATGTTTTGATAAATTTTATGATTCATTGAAAGAACGTGGGATAAGATTTGATCGATAATGGATATGGTTAGATGGATGTGTGGGTCAGTTCAAATCTTCAAGATCATTCTATTGATTGTGTCGTCTTCATAAGAAATCAAACATTACACATTGTTGGAATTTTTTTGAGACTGGTCATGGAAAAGGATAGCATAACGATGCACTGGCATGTGTAAAACGAGCACTTCAAAGGTATCAGATGAAACCTCATGCCAATCGATTTGAATCTGCTGATCAATTTGTTGAATGGTGCAAACTGGCACTAATCCATAAAAATAATCCGTCAAGGGATGTGTGCAGGTGTGTATATATACATGTTACACATGTACACATGATATTTTTATTGACGTGTTCAAATTTATATGATCTTCAATCATTTTCTTGATAGATTTCAAGTTAACAAGTTCTTGTCTTGTGGAGGTTTTTTTGGTATTTTGGAAACCAAGATGTAAATAGATCAATCCCATATGAAGTTGGTACAATACATGGGACACAAAAAGTTCATTCAGTTAAAACAAAATGCTATCAAAATGTGTTTGCATTTGATAGAAGAAATGAATCTTGTTTTTGTTGAGTTTGCATAGAGGACACATAATCCATAGAGATATGCGAAAACTAAAATGCATAATATGTTAAAGCTTGGAGACATACCGAACTTAATATAAAATGGAAAATGCCACTTGCAAGCTCAAAGGAGATGGAATCAAATGAAACTACAGTGTCAATTGATGGCGATAGAGTTTTTGATCTTGTTAGAGAAGGTAATTTTTATGTTTCAATTGTTTGAAAATATATTTTTTAAATATTTAAATAGCTTGTAGATGTGCTTGTAAGTTGGATATATAAAAATATATATAGTATATGAGTTTAATGACACGTGCATGTGTGCTAATCTAACACGAACTGCTTGTTGGAACATATCTAATTATTTGCAGGAGATGTCTTTGTCGTGGTTGCACATGTAGACAACACTGGAAACGTGAAATATTATTTGATGCGATGCACAAAACAAAAGATGAGGTTATTAGAAGATATTGATTATAACAGTTTTATATATGAAAGAGGATCCATCTTATTGAACTGATATTTTTTCAAGAAACTCATCAGACCGATAGTCATGTTCACTTTCAAGACTATCAGTCAGATGTCACAAGTTGTCAATATAGTCATTTGGTATGTGCAACACACATAAAGTTAATAGAAGTTCAATCAAGAAAAAAAACAAAAGTTAGAAAATGGAAAATGTCAAAAACCGATCATGAACGAATAATTGAAGATGGCATACCATTACGATTTCTTTAAACAAGTGACATACATTCCAATTTTTTTTTTTTTTGCATTGAAAGTACACGTATTTATGAATATCTAGGATTATGGAATAATTTGGTTTAGTTTAATTTCATGGTCCATTCAAATAAGGAACTATATTTTTGATGAATTATAAAATTTACCGAGCCTTATTTACAATTTTGTTCATAAAACTAGATCTAAATTGGTCAATAAAAAATTATTAAATATTCAAAATTATAAAGTGCTATAATATTACCTCTAAGAATGCAGAAGGCGAGTAAGAACATTAGAAATATTGTGGCCATTTGCATGTAATTCCTAAAAAATTGAAGATACCTTGCATGTAATTTCTCAAAAATTAAAGATCCCTTGAATGTAATTATAGTGCCAGCTGCAGTTGCAACACCAGTTACAGTACCAGTTGCAACATCAGTTGTAGTGCCAATTGCATCACCAGTTGTAGTGAAAGTTTCTGTGAGGAGGAGAGTATGAGGACGAGACATTTTCATATCATGGATCCCATCTACCTATGAGGATGAGGAGCACAACCATGATAGAGGAGACATAATAATTGAAACTTTCTAGTTTGAAAGTGATAGAGGAGATAAAGGAGACATAGGAGAGGATTTGGAGCCCACTGTGAAATGTCTATGGCACATAAGAGTGTAATTCAATCCCCAATTGATGTGAAAATTTAATTTTATGGTAAATTGTAGGGTAAAATTGATTTGAGGGTAAAAATACATGAGGAGAATGAGGATATCTCTCCAACTCATGAGAGGTATATACAAAAAACCTAAGTCTTCATGAAAATTGATAGTGTTTGAGGTCTATTAAAAAATCTCACCTTTGTGAAAATAATTAGATTTGGGGTTTATTAAAATAATCCCAATTTAGTGGAAATAAACAATTTTAATAGTTTTGGTTGGGATTGAGATAACTTTCAAAGTGGGGTTTTACTTGTTCTAAGGATTTTCCTATAGAAACACAATATTCTTTGTCTTTGGATGTTCTATTGTTTAATTATATATCCATTAAGACATGGGAATATTGATATGGTAAGAAGACACTATTTAAAAATTTAATGGTGTCTTATTAAATTCATAAAAGTGATGTACTAATGTAGCTTGCACTAGGATTCAAGTCTCAAAATCGACATGATATTAAGCCTTCAAGCATATGTTAGGCATTGTCCTAGATTATGTAATATTTAAGTATGATGTAATGAGCCTTAGGGATTTAATATTTATGCATGAGCCTTAGGGATGTAATATTTATGCATGATTTATTTAAGCACAAGTCTTTATAAAGTGCAAAATTAAATTATGAAATTGTGAATATTGGTTTTCAAAAGTGTAAATTTCAATTCCAAAAGTATGAATTTTGAGTAATTTCGAATCCAAAAAGTGTGAATCTTAAACTCCAAAAGTATGAATTCTGAGTAATTTTGAATCCAAAAAGTGTGAATCTTAAACTCCAAAAGTCTCAATTTCATTTTTTTTCTTCTTCTTCTGAATTTTGATTCCAAAAGTGTCAATTTGATTGCTTCATTCCATACCTCTTTTTCATATGGACATTGTACAAATAAATGGTTTACTAATTCTCCATCCTTTTTACACATTATACACCATGTTGGTCGATGACATTTTTCTTTTTTACCATGATCCTAATTAAGGATTTTTTTAGACATTCTAAAAAGTGTCAATTTTAATTATGAAATTATGAATTTTGATTCCAAAAGTGTTAATATTAAATTGCTATAGTGTGCATTTAGATTTCAATATCTTGAATCGAATTATTTTCTAATGTATATATTAAATCTAAATCTAAGATTAATATAATGAACAATTTATGTTTATACTTCAATGCATAATATCACTATGATAGACATTGATAAATATATTAGCATTGAATATATGCAAAAAAATAATTTAAAATAAGTGTTGATGATAGTCATTGCATTGCAGAGTTGTACTTTTTCAAATCAATTTAAAGAAACGTACAACAAGATTCCATATAAACAAAATGATAGCTATGAGGCAGTGTGTGTTGACAATTTCCCCACCTTAGTTGCAAATACTATAGCTTGTTTATTGCAGAAAATTTATTCACAAGACCAACATGAAAAGCGAGAATAAAAAAGAAGAATTTTCCTTTAATACATTTCCCTCATGCAATAGTTATTAATTAAAATAAGTAAAATCATTGTCTAAAAATCAAATCGAGATATGAACTAAATGAAATATTTAAATTGTGTAGGCTATATGGAATATCATATTAGGGAATATAAAAAACATGCTGCTACAATTGCATAAAAAGAACAAATGTGTATGATGAACCTAACACTACTTATATTCCACACATTAAACATACTTATATTTACAAAAATTGGATAGCTGAAATATTCCCTTGGACTATGAACCCTTCAACTTATAAAAATATCTACGAATATAGGGGAAACTATAATGATGATATGTTTGACTATTCAACCATATTTGCAACTCAAACAAAATTGAAATTATGAACTACTTGACTATACAATGATATTTATAAATAAAATGAAATGTTTTTTTTTTTTTTTTAATTTTAGCACACTATCATAGAACATAAATTGTCCTTTCACCATCATAAACAATATAAATCTTTTATCATAGAGCATAAATTGCCAGGTTTCACCATCATAAACAATATAAGAGAAATCAAAGATCAGACAATAAATTGATATTTTGAGTTCCATATATATATATAATGAAAGTTCTCATAGTTACACAGTCAAATACATAGGTTCCAAAGGAATTTTAGGTTAATAAAAAAAACTAAGAGGCAATTAACATTTAACTCCAAAATTCAACTTTAAGCCATCGCTGAGATAGATCTCGCCATACCTGCAAAAAAACATTTCTCAAATTTAAAATTTAAAATTTTTAAATAAAATATATCTACAAATTTAAAATAAAATGTACACATACCATTTTAGATAAATAAAACAAATTGTGATTAAAGAAAAATTGACATACCAAAAGTGTTAAGTTTCATCTTTCAATGTCCATGTGCTCATTTTCCACCAAATAATGTAAACATCACTGTAACAATAAAAAAACAAAAACCAATAACAAATATTAACATATACTTTATTAGCAAATATTTTAAAAATATTTAACTTTATTAAATAAGCAATGAGAAAGAATAACATACCCAACCGAAGTTCCACATATCTAAGATTATTGCTCTCTTTTTATTACACTTTTTTGGCATTTTTTAAAAACCAAACTTACATCATGAAGTTCCAAAACTTCCAAAATAGTTACTCTCCATATTAATCCATTCTTTGCATAAATATTTAATTTTCTTTTATAACCAAATGCTCTTTCAACATTTCCTACATGATCTAAACAAAGTAAGATCATATCTAGCAAATTTTTAAAGAGAAAA
>JZKD02S1677148.1:132819-148422 GCA_000966675.3 Picea glauca | reverse complement strand
TTGTGGTGAATATCAATTCCAAGATATTTGTATGAAGTCACTTCCTCCAAGTTGTTGTTGTCATATACGAAGGTATCATAAAGGATCTTATTAGATTTAATAATCATGACCTTAGGCTTATCAGTATTAAAAGTCATACCCATATTGGAGCAAAACTCCTCGAGGATTCTTAGTTGGTTTTCAAGATCATGGGGACTCCTTGCCATAAGAACGATATCATCAGCATAAAGAAGAAGATTGATGACTATACCAGTGAGAGTAGGGCTGACACAGCCTGATTTTTCCAAGCAATCTTCTAACTTGTCAATGTATATGCCAAAAAGGGTAGGGGACAAGGGACAACCTTGTTTGACTCTGATATTGCAGTTAATCTCTTTTGACCATCCCTCAGTGTTTTTAAACTTAGCAATAATGTTCTCATACCTCTTTATTGCAACATCCCTCAACTCGGGAGGCATTTTTATCTCTTCCAACCTATTCCAAAGGTTTTTCCTAGGAACCATGTCAAAAGCTTTTCTAAAATCAACAAAACAACAAAAAAGAATGGTTTTAGTATTGCGGAACTCCTCTGCAATGATCCTAAAGGTAACAAGATGGTCCAAAGTTGATTGATATCTCCTAAACCTGGACTGGCCTTTAGATATTTTACCCTGACTTTCTAGCCAAAAGATAATCTTCTTTTCCAAAATAATTCCATAAAGCTTGGCTAAAATCAGGCTAATCATAATGGTCCTATAATTAAAAATAGGAACAATGAGGCTTTGCATCCAAGGTTTAGGGAAGCCCTGCTTGATTGTTAAATTGAAGAGCTTGTGTATGTGAGGGATAAGGATAGGCCCTCCGATTTTAAAAATTCCATCTTGGTAGACTTCAATGTCCTTAACTTTCCCATTTGCAAGTCGCTTAACCCTGAACTCTATGTCATCTAAAGAAAAAGCTTCTTCCTTTGTAGGGACAATAGGAATGGTGTCCATGGCATTAGAGAACTCGTAAAGAATTTTAAGGTAGGAATTACAGTCCCTTAAGGGAATCCTATTATTTTCTTTAGTATTGTTGTTTAGAATTTGGCTCCAGAACTTCTAAGGATCTAGATTATATAGTTGTGAAAGTTGCTCTTGCCTTTTATTGATATAGTACCTTTTTTTCCTTTGAATTAGGGCTTTTTACGTATTGATCTTATCGAGTTTTAAGGATTGATTAGAAGCATCCATAATGGATTTCCTAACAATTTTACATTCTTTATCATACCAAGGGTTGGTCATTCTATTATTCTTTTGATAGGACACCTAGAAAGAGAACTTGTTAATAGAAGTGGAAAGATAGTTTTAAAATTATGATAGAGTTCTTCAATGTTTTCCTTATAAGTTAGGATATTTAATTTACTATTTAAATCCTTTAAGAAAATGTCAACTTTACTTTTGTCAAAGCATAAATTCATTTCATTATCAGGATTCTCTTCAATGGCGCTCCTATGCACGGAAAAGTTTAGAGTTAGGGTTAAAGGTTGATGATCAAAGTCAAGCTCATGGTTATTTAAAAGGTCAAAAGTTGTTATTTGGTTGGAAACGGGGATATCATATATCACATAATCTACAACACTACTACCTAGCCCATGACTACAAGTCATCTGGTTGGAGTTTGGCCACTTCATTACTCCATTGCAAATTATTAGGTCTTGAGAGCTGTAGATCTTGACCAACTCAGTACCAAACAAATTTTCAATTAGGTCTTCAGAGCTTCTTTTGTAGCTATTAGATAAAACAAGGTCCTCATCTAGCCATAAAGGATTATGATTAGAATCAATACTTAAAAGAGTAGTTTGTTTAGTTGCAGTCCTAGCATTAAAGTCTCCTAGCAAAAGCATATTACCTTCATTTTTCAATCTATAAATATCTTGTTCTAAATTATTATAGGGACAATTGTTATCTAGATTGTTTTTCTTATAAAAAGTAGAATTAATAGGTGCAAAATAGCAAATTGCCATATACATCTTCCTAGCATTGTTGTCTCAAATTTGTATCCAAATGTATTGATTGAGAGGGTCAATCTTATGAAGTTGAATGTGAGGAGAAATGTTATTTCTAATATAACAAGCTATGACTCATATCCCTCTACGGTGGGATTTTTTGCTCCATGCCGACCACAAGACAAATCCTTCTATGTTAGGGACCTTAAACTCCTCATACTCCCAAGTTTCAACTAGACGGATAATATCAATATCACTCAAGATCCAACTTATCATGAGACCTTTGTGCCATGGAAAGCCACGACAGTTCCAAAAAAGGATCTCGAGTGTCCCAAATTCCTATTTATTATTATCCTTCTAGTCTCTATCCCTAACAATAACTTTTTGATTTCTAATTATTGCCCATTTTCCTTCTTTCCTGGCTTCTTTTACCTTTTGAACTTCCTTCCTTAATTCAACTTGGTCTTCGGGAATGAGGTCTTCATTTATAAATATTCTTGATTCTTTTAAGCTCGGAGATTTATTAAGTATGCTATATTTATGGTCATTATAACTTACTTTGATACGGATGTTTGTGATCAATTATTTTTCCTAGTCTCTTTGCTTCTATGAGGTAAGTTGTATCAATTTGTAATTTATTATTTAATTCTTATTTTACTATTGCTAGTGTATCCTCATCTTTTTGTTCTTTTATACCAAAAATTATGAGGTTCAAGGCTCTTTTGTTACGCTTATGGTCCAGTTCGATTAGCTTATTCATTTCTTCTTTGATGGGTTTGATATCCAATTTGTTTTTCATATTACCAAGGGCCAAATTGTTGGTTTGTTTTCCTTCTAGCTCTTTAATCCTATCTCTCAAGTTGTGATTTCTTCAACCCCTCCTTCTTGGGTTTTATGTTTTTCCATTTCTTGAATCTTATCCTTCATTGTGTGCAATTCACTCTTGAACCCTAAGAATCTATCCTCTATTTGAGTTTGAATGGTATCTTTAATTTTTTTTATCAATCATTGCCTCTAGCTCTATTTGGAGTTTTACATCTCTTTCTCCAGTCCTTTTTTCTAATGATTCTAACTTTATTTGGATTTTGGCATTTCTCTCTTCTCTCATTTTTTCTATTGATTCCATATAATCGTAAAGAATCTCTAGGGTGATTTTGGGGGGCCTCCCCTAGGGGGAGTTTTTGGAATAGGTGGTGGAGTTCTCATATTGAAAAAAAAAATGTAATAATGTGTTTTTTTTTAATTGATAATAATGATATTAATTAATATCTCTCAAATCAACTTTTACTTATGAAGCTTAAAATAAAAAATAAATAAAAAATATTTAAATCTCTTTAAGTTAATAGATTATAAATATATTTTAAATTAAAATTGAATCAAAGTAAAAAGTGGTTCACCTCATTTCACATGTCCAATTGCTCAATCCGGTTAAGAAACCAAAAATAATTTCCCAAAACAACAAAGAAGTTCCGGAGAAACAGAGAGAAACTATAGAGATTATTTGGGGGAAAAAAGGTAAAAACCAAAAAGAAGTATTTTTCTCGTTCAAAACAATAGAAAAGTTAAAATAAGAATAAACTTTCATTATGACTAAAAAAATTGAAGATGAAAAAAACTATTTTCTTTAAATATAATGTATATACCTACACTAAATCTAGATTTCAAAATATTGATTACAATATCAACTTTTAAATTTTTTAAATCATCAAAATTATGACGTTTTAAAAAAAAAATTCTAAAAATTTTAAAATACAAAAATAAAATTTTAAAGAAATCCAAATAATTTCTTCCATTTTTTAAGATCCAATAAATTAATAATAATCTCAATATAAGTTTAATAATCATAATCACTATCATCAATTTAAGAAAATGAAAAAATAATATATATATTTAAGTGGGAACTAAGTCTAAAATGTATAAATTCTTCACATTCAAGAATTTATGAGGTATAATATTTATCGATTTAAGTTTTGCACTAAGTAAAAGATAAATGTTAATATTATATGGTTTTTATAAAATTTAAAATTAATATTATTTATTTTTTATAAAATTTAAAATTAATATTAAATGTAAATATAAGTTATTTTGAGTTAAAAAATTATGTTGTTATTTAAAGTACGGGCAATACTTTTTTAGAAATTTAAGAAAATAGTTTATCCAATTTTTTAATTTTAATAGATATTATCTTTAAGAAATAAGTTTTTAAGATTAATTTAAGTTAATTATATGTATAATATTAAATCTAATAATTATTTTTATTATAAGAAATAAGTTTTCAAAATTAACTTAATTATTAAGTTAGTCATATTTATAATATTAAGTTTTAAAATTAAATATAAGAAGTTTAAATTTTACTTTCTTAAGTTATTAAAAAGACTAAGTTAATTTTTTTAAGTTAATTAAACTATATTAAAATATTACTGGTAAAAATACATTTCTTTTTCTACTGGCCTACCACATGGGAAACTAGACCAACAATAGAACATTTGTTTCTTCAATCTTACTATCTAAGATTGATAAAAAAGAAGTTTCTTCTAAGAGTTAAATGTTTTTTACAAACACTGTCATCCTTAGGACCTGTCTGTCTATTGTCTATCAGATGCTTTGCAAGTTGTCTACAAAAACTATGAAGAAGAAAACATCTAAGAGATTAATCATGGGAAATTAAACATGAGGGGAGGGGACATTATCCCCTGCCACCTGCGTTTCTTCATTTGGGTTGCTAAAGTTGAGGCCCACGATCTGTGTTTCCCAAATGGAGACTTTCCTATCCAATGTCTTGATTTGCAATTGGATGTATTCCAACAACATGGATAATTCATTGAAGGTCATGTGTTTATCTATCACTCCTATGCCCAATAATTCCTTCATATGCCAACATAAATCAATGGTTCTATAGTACCTTGTCTCCCTTGACCAGGAAGACCCGATGTTCGGTATCTAAGCAACCATTTACGCATCTACTTCACTATTTGGGGTCATATTCCTTTCTAGTTTGACATATTCTTCCAAAATATCCAAAGCATCCCTAGTTTCTAGAGGGGTATGAGAAGTGAAAGTTTCAGTTGTCACTATTTCTTCTTGTTGAGATCGTGGGAGTGGAAGGCTTGGATACAAGCACCTTCCTTTTCCTCTGATTCTTCCTCTATTCATTTCTTCACTCCAATTGTCAATGTCACCACTAATCCAATAGTAAGATGTCCTAACCTATATGTTGTTGCCACTCTAATCATTGACCCTTAATCGAACACCAACCTCTTGATGAGAACCATCCACCTATGTGAGCAGAGTAGTATTATTTTTATATTTTTGGGTGAGTAGCCTTGTGTTGAGCCCTAGATAGTTTCCTTCCATTTTAATTGCATAGCCCTTGGACTGTGTATCCTCGAAATTAATGAGGATTGAATGTCAATGTGTCCTGTCTGGAGTTGCAATTACATTGATTTACCATGGAGAGTCGTCATCGTCAAGTTAGCCTATGTACGACCATATCCAAGTTGATGCCAAATGAACTATTCGCTTGTGTGCAAATCCTTTCTAAGATTATTTATTATAGCTTGCTCTGTAACCATATATGTCAGGTTAAATTCTAGTCCCGGTCATTTAATTACCCATTTAATCATATTAATTGTTTGCATGAGGGAGGGTAGAGGAGGATCCAGGTGGGTCATTGAGGCACATGTCAACCCGACACATGGTTTTCTATGTCCATGGGCCTCGCATGCATCATTCGATGGGCACTTGAATTAGGAGAAGTTAAAATTTTATTTATCAAAACTATTTTCCAACATAATAAACTTCAATAATAAAATGAATATTATTAAAATTTAGAGACATGAGATAATTTAAGATGATTTAAAGTTGAGAATGAACCATATCTCATTTTAACATTTACAATGCCTTTTAAACTTAAAAAAAAAAAGGCTTAATTGTACTTTTATTTTTACCATCCTAATCTTTACTTTTTTTGTTTTAAATTATTTTTTTTTAATATAAGAAAAAAATAAATAAACAAATAAACATAACTTCATATTAAATTCCTAAATGTTATGATAACATTGCTATGGTCCATAAAAAAACTTTAAATTCCTAAATGTTATGATAACATTGCTATGGTCCATAAAGGAACTTTTGATTCGAAAAAACCACCGATAAACTATTTCCTCTTAAAGTGGAAATAATTACCATATTCATATATATCATCCCTCTACCTTATACTCATATGAAAATCGTCATCATTTCATGCTTCAAACCTTTCATATAGACAACATATTCAAAAATATAACTAGTCCATCCTATAAAGAGATTAGTAGTTCCCCATCCATCATTATTTTATGTATAGTAGTTCCCCATCCATCATTATTTTATGTATCAAAAAGAAAATGTAGCATCATGAAAAAAATATTGAAAAGAAGGATAGACGTTTTCAAAAATATAACTAGTCCATCCTCTAAAGAGATTAGTAGTTCCCCATACATCATTATTTTATGTATCAAAAAGAAAATGTAGCATCATGAAAAAAATAATGAAAAGAAGGATAGAGATAGTCATAACTTCTCCCATCCACTTCCTCATCCATATGTCATTGACTTATGTCCACAAGAAGTATTGCATTTGAGAAACCATGTGCAAGCATATTCTTTTATACATGATGATATGATATTGAGGTAAATTGCATTTGAGAAACCATGTGCAATCATATTCTTCTATGTACACATGATGATATGATATTGAGGTAAAAGTAGATGTGATAATTTGTATTTCATTAATGATGGGCCTCAATATAAAATTATGCAAAATGTTTGTACTCTACATCCACTTAATCATTACTTAAAAATCTACAAACAATTTTATTTTTTAGGCCAGTTTTTTAGTTGCAATCATAAGAACTAACTTCAAGTCCATGAGCTCTATAAAGATATTGGACCTAATGTTGAAATCGGATTTAAATTTTATAACATGAGATTCATTGAGCTAGATGGTTCCCCTGGCCCCATAGACTTGTTGATCCCTCCTAGTTGTTCCATGAAAATATCCCTATTCCCATGTTCTGTCAATATCCTTAATTATGATCTATCTAGGGGGATTCTTAGTATTTGTTTTCTTAAATCTCTTTATAATGAAAATGCTTCGGGTAGCACATTGAGTTGGTGGAGTAAATATATTCTCAAATAAACTTGAATTTATGGCTATCCATATGCCCCATACTATACACAAAGGTAGATATCTAAGGCTCTTTGTATTTTGATTTTCACACTAGGTCCTCAAACATTCCTCCATTGAATTACCGCACCAAGCATCCTTCAAATGTATTATCACTTCAACCTTTTGTAAAACTTGAACTGACTATACACATTGAACAAGTACTATTAAATATTGATTCTTCATTTTCTTTACATAGTGTGCATCTATTGGGACCTTGCCAACTTCTTCTCTACAAAATATCCCACAATAGTGCCTTATCCTTAAGAACCAACCACATAAATAAGTGACTTTTTAATGGATATTTAAATTCCAAAATCAATTTCCACCACCAATTTGGTGCTTGTTCAGCCACCCCTTGCCCCACCTTCTTCATATATAACGTTGTACCTAATATTCGAAGTATATTTCCCCCATGAACCGATCTAATATGGCTTTAGGTGTGAAAGCTAGTGACATCTAATATACTAGAGTGGATTTTAATACAAATTTCACCCATGTATCAACCTTCACCCTCTAGGTCGCCATTAGTTACACCACACTAATAACATATTTTCAAGTTTTGTAATTAACCAATCCCAATCCTTCTTTCCATAACCATTATGTTTGATATAGAACCCCAAGTACTACAACTCATTTTGAAAATCAATCTTCTAATAAGGAAACATATGAGAGAACAATTGTATGTCTTCCTCATTTCCCCCCACAAATGATATAGTTTAATTCCCAAAATTAATCTTCATACGTGTAGCAACATAATATAGATCATAATTTCCTTGAGTTTTGTGGCATCCCTTTTAGATCCATCTCAAAATAGAAGAATATCACCTATAAATAATAAATGGGACAAGATCAAATTCCTTCCAATTAGAATTCTTTTAAAATCTCTTGTTCTGCTAAGTTTTAAGAGAACCCTACTCATATATTTAGCCACTCTAAAAAATAATATAGGATAAAAGGAGCATCTCTATATCAATCCTCTTCTCAAGGTTTAAAAAACATTGAAGTAGATCCATTTATCAAAATAGAGAAATACATTGTTGTCATATAGCTTATTACATAGTGGAAAAAATGAACTCAAAAACCCAAATCAATCAACATAATCATCAAGTACAACCAACTCACCCTATTATATCATTTTGACAAGTCCAACTTCACTACCATTGTTGACAAAAAAAATTACCCTATTAGAATGAAAACCCTCCTATGCAATCCCAATGGCTTCATGAATTTGTATTCCCTCTAAAATTCTAATTCATTCCCTTCAGATAGATATGGAGAACAATATCTTAACCCTCATAGCTATAACCTTAGTTACAATCTTATAAATACAAATGCACAATTATATAGGCCTAAATTCATCAAAGGTTGTTTGGTTGCCATATTTTTTTATAAGAGCAATAAAAATATAATTGAATGTAGCTATCATTTTCCCCAATGTCCTAGATTCCTCAATAACCCTCATCAAGTCATCCTCTATGGATTTATAAAACCCTAAAAATAATTCTTCTTGCCTTCCATCCAAACCAATGATTTTGTATTTATGGAAACTACAAAGAACCACCTGAAGGTCTTATTTTGAAACATCCACTAATAAATTTGCATTATCATTTTCACTCACAAAACTAGGGAAGAATGATGTCTTTAGAACCACTTTAACAATATTAATCCTAGGCTCTTCTTTGTATATTTCCCCAAAGCATTCCACTCCTCATCTTGTAATATCATAAAAACTAGTATCAAAAGAACCTTCATTCTTTGACACCTTCCAAAGAGTATTAACATTTTTCCTGTAGTTTGCAAATTGATGAAGGAATTATTGTTTTCATCTCCCTTATTGAGCCACAAATATATGTTCTTAAGTATCCATACTACTTTTTATTCCAAAAAAATTATCTTTCTTTGTTCCAATATATAGACCTCTTTCCTATACTCTTATTGATTATATAACATTTCCAATTGAGACTCAACATCAACTAACTCCTAGTCCTCTTTGAATTTTCTATCATGAGTCCATTTGATTTCCACTTATTTCAGCGTTTTTCAATTAGTTGAAAATTGAAGGGATATTGATTCATTTAGTGATCCATCATAAGAAACCAATTGGTCCTTGATCAATATGATAAAGTCCTCATCCTCCAATCATGTGGAGTTAAATTTGAAAGGACTAGGCAGTTCTTTCCCAACTTTGGAAATTTCCAAGAAAATTGGGAAATGATCAGACTCCCCACTTGATCCCACCCATTGTCTAATTGTTTCCTAATATGTTATAAAATATTTAGAAAGAAGGAAACAATCCAATCGATCCACTATTCTTTCCTCACCAACTCTTTTGTTCCTTCAAGTAGGGCTGAGTTTGATAGGTTAAATATCATAAAGGCCCTAATCTTCCAACTTCCTTAAGAAATAATTTTTCAATGGGCCTTCTTGAGAAATTGGACCTCATACCTCTACTCTTCCTAAAAAAAAATTACGGTCTCCACCTACAATACCCAATTTTTTATCCTCAGGATGTAATGTATATGTAATGATGAAATGCTTGTTGTTGGAACATCAGTATCTGATGGTTCATCACACTTCTACTTGAATCAGTTAGTCGAGAGATAGACCATATATCTACATCAATCGATCAAGTAGTCAACAAGATTGTTGGTCAGAAATTCAACCACCAATCAAAGAAATTTGGTCGGTGGATCAGCCAGCCAAGAAATAGACTATGAGTTGGACACATGGACGGTCGGGTCAAGCATCCTTTTCGATCTGACTAGGCAACGCATATTTGACGGAGTCAAATCTAACCATCGACATTTGTATGTGGACAAGATCTTCACGATTCCAAGGAATTTGGTTAGATATTGAGGATATAAATTGTTGATTTTCCATAAGCTAGGTTAAGCATGTAGTTCATTTAATTTCATCATGTCTTGACCATAAACAAGAATGTTGCAGCAACCAAGATTACAAGAAGAAACAACATGCACAAGTACACAAGATATATCCTGGTAAACCCTTCTCAAATAAGGGAGAAAAACCCAACCAAATCCTTTGCTATATTCTTCAAGAGAAAGACCTTTCACCACCAAGAATGACTTAGCACACAAGAGGGTGTTGAAGCCCTAGAAACCCTAGGGCCCAAGATAGGTGTGCACCTTTTCCAAAGAGAAGTACTTGCTGAAATTTCCAAAACATGTGAGGAGGATATGATTCTACAATGGAGAATCATCTCCTACTTATATTAGACTTTGACTAGTTAGCAAGGGCGTCTTATTGGCACAACAGGGCCGACCTCTCTAAGTCAAATACACTTTATTATTATATTTATTATTATAATTAATATTCACATTATTAATTATCTTCTTTATATTAATCATATTAACATAGGGCTGACCTGTACCCTTTACATAATAACTAGGGTTACAGGTAGGTCTGACTCTTGAACAATATATAGCAAAGGATCTGATACACCCATTAGTGCTCATCCATTAGGGGCCACATCCATAGGGATTCCATGGACCTGATTCACTGCATTACACATATGAGCCAGTTCCTCACATGTTCACCTATGCTCGTCCATAGGCACGTCTCCTCTACAGATCTTCTTTCCCATTGCCACCAATAGGAGGATCATCTGGAGTCTTCTCCTCAACTCTGTTGTTGCTCAGAGGAGGCCATCACATCATATTCATTCTTGTTCACATGATGATGTGCCCAGCACTTTTGGGATTTCCCACGTTCACCATGTGCTCAGCCATAGGCACGTCCTAACTCAACAAATCATTTTTCCACTGGATGATCATCTGGAGTTCTTCTCTCTCATGTTATGGAGGAGGCCATATATACATTCCTAGCCCTGTCCTAGGCTAGAACCATGAATGCTTTATTAGGGGCTTTCTCTCAGGGTTGTAAGTTGAGAGTAACACTTCACATAGCTACTATATTCCACATATCACAGGTTTGTAAGCTGGAGGATGTCTCCTATAGCTGCATTCATCAACACTCCCTCTCAGCTAGGAAGGCATTATCCATCAAGCCAAGTTTCTCACAGAAATACTCGAACTTTGTCTTGGCAAGTGGTTTAGTGAAGATATCAGCAATCTGTTCATGGGTGGAAAGATATTGAACATGTATTGTCTTCCTCTGTAACATATCTTTGATCTAGTGGTACTTGATTTCAATATGTTTTGATTTGTCGTGAAATACTAGATTCTCTGAGAGCTTCACACAACTCCGGTTGTCACAGTGAATGGTGGTAGGATCCATCTCATTTTCAAACAAATATGTCAAGAGTTTGTGAAGCCAAACAGCTTCACGAACTGCCACGCTTAGTGCAATGTATTATGCCTCTGTTGTACTCAAATCCACATAGCTTTGTTTTCTGTTGCACCAGGAGATCATGGTTGAACCTAGGGTGAAGCAATTACCTTAGGTGCTTTTTCTGTCTACTACACTTCATGCCCAACCTGCATGAGCATACCCTTCCAAGATTAGATCCACATTTGTTGCATATCTTAGGCCATAACCAATAGTGCCATGTAAGTATCTTAATACGTATTTGGCAGCTATCCAATGTGTATGTTTCGGTTGGCTCATAAACTGGCTAAGCACATTTACTGCATAGCAAATGTTTGGTTTGGTGTTAACCATATACATCAAGGATCCAATAAGTTGTCGATATAAATGTGGATCTACATCTCCTAAATCGGTATCATTCATCTTCTTCAGGCCCATTACCATTGGGGTTGGCATGGATTTGCAATCTATCATTTGGAATCTTTTCAGAATTTCCAAAGTATATTTTCCTTGATTTAGGAAAATATCGTCTAATCTCTGCCATACTTCTAGTCCCAAGAATTAATGCATTTGGCCCAAATCCTTCATTTCAAATTTGGCAATTAATGCATGTTTGTATTCAGCAATGAGTCTTTCTAAGCTGGTGATGAAAAGATCATCCACATATAGGACTAGAATCAAACATTTGTTTCCATTAATGCTATAATATAAGTTTCGGTCAGCTGAGCTTTTATTAAAACCCAAACTTATCAAGAAACCATCTATTTTCTCATACCAAGCACGTGGGGCTTGTTTTAAGTTGTATAGGGCCTTCTTCAATCTACAAAAACGAGATTTTTCGTTGTGTATAACAAAATCTTTTGGCTATTCAATGTAGACTTCTTCCTCAATTTCGCCATTGAGAAAAGTTGTCTTTACATCCATCGAATGTAGCTTACAGCCCATGGAAGTAGCTAGAGAAATGATGGATCGAATGGAGTTATATCTGGCTACTGGTGTGAAAGTCTCGTCATAGTCGACTCCCTATATTTGTGAGAACCCTTTGGCCACGAATCTTTCTTTATACTTTTCAATGCTTCCATCAGCAGCATGTTTGATTTTGTAAATCCATTTGGAAGTTACTACAGAATTCCCTTTTGGCCTTGGGATAACATCACATACATCATTCTTTAGAATAGATTGATATCCTTCAGTCATGGCATCTTGCCATACTTGTTCACCTGAGGCTTCCCTGTGATAGGTTGGTTATGAATCAATGATGTGAGTCATAGTTGAAAGGTAGCTAGAGAATCTCTTAGGTCTCTTGCTTTATCTAATTGCTCATTGTGGAGCTTTATGTCTTGTTGCGTCTTCTAACGTTTGGCGTGCCCAAGAAGGTCTTTTATGTCCAATAGTGATGTCTCTAGGTACATTACTTGGGGCAACCGAATCTACTGGAGGAGCTGGAACAATTTGTGTTGTAGGCTCATCTGGAACAATATATGTCTCCCTCTGAATTTCTGAATGAGGAGGAGGTATTGTTTCACCATCTATTTCCATCTGAGCTTCTATGGATTTCTAGAAGGCTACTTCTTCTTCAAAGGTGACGTCTCTACTTACTTTAATTTGTCTTTTTCCTGGGATGTAGATTCGATATGCTTTTGAGGATTCATTGTATCCTACAAAAGTACATTTTCTTCCTAACGGTTCTAATTTGGATCTCTTTTCTTTAGGTACATGAAGGTACATTGGACATCCAAATATTTTGAAGTGTCTGATCTCAGGTTTCACTTTAGTGAATGCTTCTTCTGGAGTAATGTTCTTCAGGATCTGATGAGGACTACGGTTTTGAACATATATTGCAATCATACATGCTTCTACCCATTGAGTCATTGGTAGACTCTAATCATGTATCATTGCTTTAGTTGCTTCAATGATTGTTTTGTTCTTCCTTTCAGCAAATCCATTTTGTTGAGGGTTGTACGGAACTGTGAGCTCCATCTTGATCCCTGCTTCAATACAAAAATTGATGAATTATTTTGAGGTATATTCTCCTCCATTGTCTGATCTCAATACTTTGATTTTTCTTTCAGTCAAGTTTTCAACCTGAGCTTTGAATTCTTGGAATTTGGCAAGGAGTCCATCCTTGTTCTTCAGAAAGTAGATCCAGGTTTTCCTGGAGTGGTCATCTATGAGTAGTACATAGTACAAATACCCATTTAAGAATGAAACAGTCATTGGCCCACATACATCTAAATGAATCAAGTCCAAGATTTCCTTGGAGCTTTTGTTACTGCTTGGAAAGGATCCTTTAACATTTTTTCCAAAGGCACAGCCTTTGCAAACGCCTTCATGTTGGATCTGGATCTCTGGTAGACCTATTACCATTTTATTTAGAGCTGGAAGAGCTCTATAATGAATGTGAGCAAGCCTTTTGTGCCACAACTCACTTAGACTGATAATGTCGTGTAGTAAGGCTTTAATTGGTTTGATGGTAAACTTGTATAGGTTGTTATCTCTGACGTCGATTTCTTTCGAAGAGTTGATATGAGAGTCTTTGTGCCATGCAAGGACTCTTCCTTTTGAGAAGGTAATTTTGTAACCTTTGTCTTCAAGTGTTGAGATAGAGACAAGGTTTTTCTTCATTCCTGGTACATATAAGACCTCTTCCAGTTTGAGATGCATATTTGAGTCTAGTTGGAAGGTGGAGGTTCCAACTCCTCTCACGCTATATCCGGCATCATCTCCAAGGACAACGTGTAGATGTGTCTCCTCTTCGATGAAGTGTGTTAAATTATTTCGAATACCGATCATGTGCCTAGAGGCGCCACTATCAATTAGCCAAGTATCTTCATTGATAGGAACCATACCTGAGAGTGTTGAAATGTTGATGTCTTCATTGCTTTGGAGTCTCATGTTGAGCTTGTTTCCCATCATGAAATTGCTCATCTTCACAAACCCTTAGTTTTAGCTAGGCTAGAAAACCTAACGGCTAGGCTAGGCTAGCACTTGTAGGTGTTTTTGGGCTTATGAATACCAACAATAAGCCTTTAAGTATGATAGCTTCTTCAATAAATTCTCATAAATGTGATTCAGAATTTTCTGCGGAATTTTAACGAAACCCTAGAAACCCTTAGGGTCAAAATTTTGAAAATGCCCAGAAGTTAGTTCTGAAACTTGTTGGAGGTATGTTGAAGGAGGTCATACCCTTCTAACTATTTTCCATCCCAAGCATCCAAGTTTTGAGTGGTGAAATTTCTCTGAAGAAGGAGGTCGTATGGATTTTCTAGAAACCTAGGAGGGTCATATGGTTTCTACAAATGAGAGAGTAGAAGATCTGGAGAAGGCTTGTGCAATGGGTTCTTCAAGACCTATGCTCTGATACCATGTTTATTTTCTATAAGCTAGGTTAAGCATGTAGTTCATTTAATTTCATCATGTCTTAACCATAAACAAGAATGTTGCAACAACCAAGATTACAAGAAGAAACACCATGCACAAGTACACAAGATATATCCTGGGAAACCCTTCTCAAATAAGGGAGAAAAACCCAGCCAAATCATTTGCTATATTCTTCAAGAGAAAGACCTTTCACCACCAAGAATGACTTAGCACACAAGAGGGTGCTTAATCCCTAGAAACACTAGTGCCCATGAGAGGTGTGCACCTTTACCAAAGAGAAGTACTTGCTAAAATTTCCAAAACATGTGAGGAGGATATGATTCTACAATGGAGAATCATCTCCTACTTATATTAGACTTTGACCAGTTAGCAAGGGCGCCTTATTGGCACAACAGGGCCAACCTCTCTAAGTCAAATACACTTTATTATTATATTTATTATTATAATTAATATTCACATTATTAATTATCTTCTTTATATTAATCATATCAACATAGGGCCAACCTATAACCTTTACATACTAACTAGGGTTACAGGTAGGTCTGACTCTTGAACAATATATATAAAAGGATATGATACACCCACTAGTGCTCATACACTAAGGGCCACATCCATAGGGATGACATGGCCCTGATTCATTGCATTGCATAGATGAGCCAGGTCCTCACACGTTCACCTATGCTCGTTCATAGGCACGTCTGCTCTACAGATTTGCTTTCCCACTGCCACCAACAAGAGGATCATCTAGAGTCTTCTCGTCAACT
>JZKD02S1677148.1:111790-125086 GCA_000966675.3 Picea glauca | reverse complement strand
AGTCAAAATAGGGACAAAATGAGATCCCATCATCTCCCCCACTGAGGATGTTGCATGTCCTCGTGAAACTTGCTTAGATATCTTGATCTGGAAATCCAAGATGCACCTTACTCCAATTGTAAGAGAGATTCCCAAAATATTTGTCTATGTAATATCCTAAACATATGTCCATCTCAATCCATGCTACAATTTCTCCGAACTCATTCCTATCTTGTAAAACTTTATAGCCCTTTATGGAACACCAAAGTAGTGGAAAAAGAATTTTGAGTCTAATTCACTTAGTCCCATCTCTCCTTGAAGAATCTATGTAAATATGAGTTCTATTTAGGGCCATATAAAAGAGAGAGTAACCGATTGGATATTTACGTCTTCTTCTTTTATTCTATCCATATTGCATCCTAGGTCATAACCATATTCTTTATATATAGCCATAGAGATATTTTAGTCTTTTTTGGAGCTTTAAGTGTGCAGAGCGTTTTCTGTCAGTTCCACTCCATGTACCTCTAAAGAGAACAATGTTTAATAGTTACATTGTTGTGCAATCCCCCCAATGTAGCTATTACTCGAGCCTTTTGTATCTCTTCTTCGAATAATTCAAATAATAATTCCACGACATGTTCCCGGCTACTACCCATTGATTTAGCATCTTTCCATCCTTGTTGTGATACACTAGTTGAAACATTATTTTCCACATGGTTCAAAGTGATATACCCTTATTCAATGGGATTCAATAATTTCTACACGAAACCTGATCATAGTGTGCAATTGATCCAAGGATTTTATCCTAACCTCGCCCCCCATTACCCACTCTCTAAGTGAGGCATTTCACAACCATAGGGAAATCTTGAACTAGAGCATTTCAGTGAGAAGAAGCATGTGTGCCTATTAAAATTAATGTAGCCGCAAGAGTCATTCTTCGAGAGGATGGAAAAGACCCTAGTTGAGATCTAGGGCAGCCGAGTACACTCTTTGGGTTCTTGTTTTGGGACCAAGTAGTTAGAGCCATGGAAAAATACCCTAGTGATAGCCCCCAGCGTATTGTTGGGGTTCTTGTTGAAGGACCAAGAAGTTTGACGGTATAAGTCCCTAGATGTGTTCTAGGACCCCTCGATGTGTTTGAGGAATCATTTCTCATGCTTGGATTGATCCTTGGTTGCGTACCTTGGTGTATAAAACCCTAGTTGTGATCTAGGGCCCCCCAGATGTGTTTTGGGGTATCCTGGTATGAGACCAAGAAGTTTCTTGGTTAAGTACCAAGACGAGATAATGTGTGACCCTCTTCTCTCCTGAGATGGTCCATGAGATCTAGGAGAATTTAAGAAGAAGGTAATGATCACATCATTGATCTTCCTCATATGTTGGGATTATAAAAGCTTACAAGTTATATCATGAGACTCATGTGGACATTCTACCATTAAAGAAGAACTTACCTTATTGAATTTGTCTTGAAACCCCCCTTGCTTGAGTTACGTCCCCCTTAATTGTTGTGTGGGTTTTTGGTTTGGTTCTTTGCTTCTTCCTAAAGAAATATAGCCGCCTTGACTTTGGATCCCCTCTCCTTGACTTGTTTTTTTCTTGTTGAATTTTATGATTTAACAATCAATATTTTATGTTATAAAATATTATCTGTTTAAATTATTTAATTATTAGGGTTTAAACTTAACCTTAAAGTTAGGACTAATATGCTAGCCCTAACCTACCTACCAAAACTATAAAAGAGACTTATCCTCTCTCTTTACACACACTTTCTCTTCTAAGCCGAGTTCTAATCTGAGATTTTTTGCGGCTCCTTCTTGTTCATATTTTTGAGTGGATGTGGCCCCTCTAGGATAGGTCTTCTTTGTGTATTAATCCATCGTAAGCTTACCTTTCCAATATCTTGCTACCGCTGACCCCTAAGGGCCTTTTACATCCTGTCGTAGATCTCTTCTTGCTTGTTGTTTGGGGTTTCTGGTCTCCTTGTTGGTGTCGTCCTCCTCTTTTCCTTGCTAGTGTCACCCTACTCATCTCCTTGTTGATGTCACCCTGTGTATGTTGTCGTTGTCCTCTTTTATTGTTGGTGCCACCTATTTATGTTGCCTTACCTTCCAGCTCTTAGTACCCTGAACAGGTTTTGATAGGGAAGCCTTAGAACTTTTAATACTTATGTCTATTGTTGTAGCAGTTCTGTATTTTCTGGATAGAATTTATTAAGGCTTTTAGTTCCCTCTCTTTTAGCCACTAGACTAAATAGTGGTGTCATGTTTTATCCATTTTACTTGATGATTGGCATGTTGGTTAGTCTTCTAATATTTTGCACTAAAATTTCTTTTTGGCATTTTGTCCTAAGGGTCATGATGAGATCTTCCCTGGGGGTTTGATCAATTATCCCTTAAAGATTTTTCTGAGCATACATATAAGAGGATAACAACAATATATCAGGTAATATTGTTTCTTGTTTCATATAAGTAAATGTTATGTCAGTTATTGTTTTGATGCCACCAGATTATGGATCATAAGTTTTAATGTCTTGTTGATTGTAACATACAAGTAGCTAATGTTTATAAATTAAAATAAATATTTTTGTTTTAGCTAGCTATATTTTTTTCCCTTAAATTCTAACAGTGCCAGATTTTTTTTGGTTTCATATCTACTTAATAAGTGAGCCACACCTGAAATATTTCTACTTAATTCTCTTTTCCCAAAGGCGGGCTATGATTTTATATCCCTCCATTAACTTTTAGTTGTCAAAAATTTCCAGCTAAATAATATTCCTTATACCCCCCTTCTTCCTTCCTCATTTGGCTTTGCCACAATCTCACTTTGAATAGAGAAACCCTCTCATTATCTTTTCATAGAGCACAAAAAATCAAATCACTTCTTTTGTCTAATAAACTCCAAAATCTCTTTAAAAATGGATGCCCAAGCCTGAATTCGAGCATGTCCATGTACATGGACAAGCTCGAATTTGTGTCTTTCCATGTACATGGATAAGCAAGATGAAGTAGTAGAAATGTTTTGCTTCAAACTATCACAAATTATAAATTATGCTCATTTATTTTTCATATACAAAGTTTTACTTCCATTTTTTTCATTCTCTTTATATCTTATCCTCTTTTTTTAAAACGTGCAAGAAAAGTTTGGGTATTCTTAATGCTATATTTCTTAAAAGTTGTTTACTTTGAGTTCAAACTTCTCATTTTTTTCTTTCCCCTTTATATCTCTTTCTTAGAAAAGTAAATATGTAAATTAGTTGCATTATATCCCTAAATTAATGTATATAATTAACGAAAGATCCATTGGATATTAACTTGATTTGGATTTTTGATAGATCTATCCCTTTTCCAATTCCATTTAAAACCCTAATGTTGTAAACACTATAAATGAATTTTGTTAGCAATTCATATTCTTTGAAATCGTAAAGAAGGTACATATTATAATCATAGCCCGTGTCCTTATTGAAAACAAAATTTATATATAGAAAATTATATGCATCTATGTATTAGTCAAATCTAGCAAACCAAAATTGATAAGTTCATAAGCATCAACATCAAAAGAATTTGAATACAAGTATGAATTCAATAGTTCCTTCGGAAAAAAAAATTATAGTGTTTATTCTTGAAACCATAGATGTGATTCATGTGGGAATAAAAAATGTTCATCCCATCAAGATAAATACCCAAAAATCGTAAAAGATCGTCAAGTTGAGATCCAAGATCATGCAAATCCAAGCCAAATTGTGTAGAGCCTCATCCTCACTAGACGTATAAGAAGACTAAGGGTTAACCCTAGCCATGATGATGGAAAATCAATTGAATTACCCAATATGGAGGGAGATTTGAACATGTTTAATTTGTTCCAAGGAGGAGAATAAGCATGTAAAGTTGTGCCCATGTTGATCAAGAAGAAGCCAATTCCACATGAGGCAATGGGTGAAAGTACATAATTGAAAAACCTTGGACGCATCCATTAATCATGATGGATGCCATGGATTGAGAAAAAAACCCTATACAAATAGTGGAATGGGAAATAGGGTGTGTTCCCATTGAACCTAGGTAAAAGCGTAGCCTAGAATTAGCTTTGTTAGGAGAGGAATTACAAGTGAAATTGTAGGTCATTTTCTTTTCATGAATTGTTGGGAAGTAACAAACCAAGAAAACAACTTCAATTAGTGGAGGAAAATGAAAAATTAACCAATATCCTCATGGTTATGCATACTTGGTAGAGAAACCTAACAATGGTGCATGTCACCTCCCTTTAACCAAACCATTTTTTGAATTGGGAAAATATATTATGATTCAGACGAGCATTGTTGGTGGGTTTTGTCACAAGGATGTGCCAAAAACCCTACTTTGATTGGTTGTATTCTTAAAGGTATATGAATTCAAAATAGCTTGATGAAATAAGGATTCATGCATGCAACACCATAACTCTTATGAAAACAACAGAAGCAAGTAAGATATTTTGAATTCACCACTAGCCGATCTAATATTTAGATCATAATAAATAATATATGTATTTAGATCTAATATTTAGGTCATATTTTCAATTGGCACGTCCATGGATTGAACAACCCTTACCTATGTTGCTTCAATTAGGGTTGATCAATCCTTCCTTAGGCTCTCCCTCAAAAAGAAATTTTATGTTATTTTGCCTTGTTTCAATTTTATTAGATGCATTTATTAAAGTTTTTTTAGTAATTTGCAAGTTCATATATCCTATATCTTAATATTTTATAAGGTACTAGTTAAATTATAATTCATTTATATTGCATCACCATCTAGGTTTAGAACCTTGTCTTAGAACTATAGGTTTAGGAGTTTCATGGTGGTGGCAACAATTGTTCCATAGGTGAGGGATAACGAGTACAAAATATATTAGTTTTTACTCATTATTGTTGATACTTAGAACACATCACCAAAAGACTTCATCCTCCCTTGAAGTTCGGCCTTCTGTACTTCAGGTTTCCTATGAAATTTGACTTATGTATCTAAAATGAATGTATAATGATATGTATTTATACCCTTTATGTCACTTCCTTTTAACATTAGGGTCGACCTGACACTTTCTTATTTTTTAATTCTTTTCTTTAATTATCTTCAGGGCCGACCTATACTTCCTTCTTCAATTCATTTGTCATCTTCAAAAAATCATTTTTCCTCAACCATCAGGATCCATGTGACGTGCCACCTACCATCGGAAACAACATGATGTATATTACCATCCATGGGTGTTGTGTCTACACGTGCATTGTCCTTCATTTCCAAATATCTTCATCAATCTTGTGGTCCAAAACCAATGACTAGGGTTGACATCAATGACAACAACCAATCTTCCAACAATCTCCCCCTTTGACATCAATGGAAAAGGGTAGGGCTGCTCCCCCTAAGTTTAATGGAAAAAGGTAACTCTCTTCTGTGGGGCTGCTCCCCCTAAACATGTGGCACTCAATAATACTTCATCTTATTTTTGGTCTTTGGGACTTTTTCTTCCTTGGAATCCTTTTGTGTGGCTTTTGTCTTCTCTCTCTTCTTCATGTCTAGGATGTATATGTTGTTCGGCCTTTTTGTTGCAGTTGCAACCAATCTTCCTGAGTTATTTTCTCTGATTTTACATTTTCGGGAGTCAAACGTAAGAGTGTATCCTTGATCACATATATTGCTGACACTGAGGAGATTATGCTTCATATCTTCAACCAATAGGACTTTTCCTACTTTTACATTTTCACTTCCAAGCTTTACAGTTCCTTTTCCAAGTATTTTGGTAGATGAGTTGTCTCTAAATGCAACATTTCCACCCTTTTTCTTCAAGCTGACAAATTTGCTTTGATCTATGGTCATATGAGATGAGCACCCACTGTTTATGAACCATTCATCTTCTTCTTTGCATTATTTAGTGACCAATGTTATTCGATAGTTTTCATTGTGTGGAATTTGTTTCCTTTTCCATGTTGTAGTTGGTATACAGACATTTGGCATATGATTATCTTGCTTCATCTCTCTGCAATCTCGTGCTTTGTGACCAAGATTATTGCACTTGTAACATACAATACTTTGATCCATTAATGGGTCAAATGGATTATAATTTTTGTTGATAGGTCTATGAACATTTCCATATCTACTATTTTCACCATTCATGTAGCTTGCGTAGTTATTCATTTCATTGATTCTACAATTGATTGCCTTGTGTCCAAAATTTCCACAAGTATAACAATGTCCAAGGAAGAAATTTTAATACATGGGAGTAAGTTATATTCTTTGTGGTGTGGTCCATATGGGTTCACGGTCTATTCTTTTGTAGTTTCCTTCATAATGATTGCTTTCATACCTGATGGGAGAGGATCTTCCTGATGTCTCATTCCTTCTGAATTCTAGTCTTCTATCTTGTTGTTCAACTTGTTCTGGAGTGTTGGTTTCATCATTTTCATCTTCCTTCTCTTGTTTTGTTGTTTTCAAATTGTCATTGTATCCTAGTTATGTCTTGTCGTTTGGAGATCTTTGACTTCTAAGGATCTCATTTAATTTTTCAGTGCTCTTTTTGAACTTTTCTATTGTCAATAGTAGCTCCCCTTTTGTGTGATCCAATTCTACTTTCAATTTCTCATAATCTTCTAATTGTTCCTTCAAGCTATCAATGGTCTTTTTAAGCTTGTAATTCTCTTATTCACAACTACTCAATTCACCTTTTAGTATTATATTTGTGTTTCTAAGCTTGTTAGTTTTAGTTTCAACATGCTTCAACTTTTCAAGATTCTCATCTTCTTGTTCACTCTTTGCATTGTTTTTATATCCCAAAAAGGAATCAAGGTTGGTTTCTTCATCTGAATCTTCTTCAGAAATGATTTCTTCTTCTTTAGAATTCTTGTGATCATCATCCTAGGTTTCTTGGGTTTTGAAGAGAACTTCTCCTCCATCAGTATCTTCTTCATCACTCTCATCTGAGGAGATGTCATAATCCTTGGAGTAGAAGTTCTTTTTATTGTTGAGACTTCTCTTTTTATAGTAGCAGTTTTCAACAATATGTCATATTCCACCACAGTTAAAGCATTTGAGAGGAGACTTACCTTTGTATCTTCCACTTCCCTTCTAGAACCTTCTTATGAAATTTGTTATTTCTTCATCAAGGTCGGTATCCTTGTCTTTTTTCTTCTTTATGGCTTTAAAGGCTACTTCATTATTTGGCTGGTCACTTTCTATACCTGTTCTCATTTCATATGCTATAAGAGACCCATGTAATTCATTCATTGTCATTTTGGTCAAGTCCCTAGTTTCTTCAATGGCGGAGACCTTAGCATCATACTTCAAGAGAAGTGATCTCAACACTTTTTGTACAACCAAGGATTCATCGAGCTCTTCACCTAATCCTTTCATAGCATTAACAACTTCATCAACTCTAAGAAAATAGGTTGCAATATATTCCTTTTCATTCATCTTCAAATTTTCAAATTTCGCTCTATGTCATTGAAGCTTGACCTGCTTAACTTTTGGATCACCTTCGTAGATACTCTTCTGTTTGTCCCATACCTCTTTAGCAGTGTTGCAGCCCATCACTTTGCTAGCAATGGTTGGTGCCAATGCTCCTAGAATAACATGTCTAGCCTTTGAATTACAACTCATAAGCTTCTTCTCATTTGGATCGGTTGGAGCGTTATTTGGGATTACATAGCCATTTACAACTGAGTACCAAATGTCTACTCCCAAAGCTGTTAGGTAAGTTTTCACTCTATCACTCCAGTATGCATAATTTCTTCCATCAAATCTTTGAATCCCATTTGAAATGTGTTCATGGTCATCCATCTTTTCTTAGGATTTTCCTTCTGGTGGTTAAACTGTTCTAAAGGCAACCTCCTCTGATACCATTTGTTGATACTTAGAACAAATCACCAAAAGACTTCATCCTCCCTTGAAATCCGACCTTCTTTACTTCAAATTTCCTATGAAATTCGACTTATGTATGTAAAATGAATGTATAATGATATGTATTTATACCCTTCATGTCACTTCCTTTTAACATTACGGCCAACCTGACACTTTCTTATTTTTTAATTCTTTTCTTTAATTATCTTCAAGGCCGGCCTATACTTCCTTCTTCAATTCACTTTGTCATCTTCAAAAATTCATTTCTCCTCAACCATGAGGATCCACGTGGCATGCCACCTACCACCAGAAACAACATGATGTATATTATCCATCCATGGGTGTTGTGTTTGCATGTGCATTGTCCTTCATGTCTAAATATCTTCATCAATCTTGTGGTCCAAAACCAATGACTAGGGTTGACATCAATGACAACAACCAATCTTCCAACAATTATTACCCTCCATCCCTAATCTCATACTATATTTTATTGATTATTCTTGAAGAGTGGGACACAAGCATTGTCCTATGCTTTGGTACACTAAGGATGGGTCTCCTTATCCAAGATATACCACAACAAGTTCACTTTGGTAGGAATCTTAAATATTTTAAATAACTCTTTAATAAACATTATAAAAAAAATTACTTTCTACATGTTACACATAGATTATCTTATAAATTACCTTCTAAAATTTACACATAGATATAGATTATCTTCTACATGTTACAATTTTTTTATATTTAAATATTTTCATGTTCATCATATATAGCATCATAGTAAAAAATATACTTGTTAGTTTTTTTCAATATATGTCTTTGATGCTTTGAAGTTGTTATAAATGCTTAAATGTCTTCAAGTTGTTTTATAAATTATATTTCCATTTTATGTTTCTATAACTTATGAACTTTCACATTCATAGATTTTCAAAGGATATCTATCAAGGCGAGATGTCGAGACAAGAGTCTCCAAAAATGCCTTGCAAACGCTCTAGGCTATCCAATGAAGGAGGAAAAGGAACCCCTTCTTTGAATGAGACACTAAGGACGTCGAAGACCCATATCTCAGCAAGGCAGGGAAGCTTGGGAGGGGCAACTACTGACCAAAGGAAATCTAATTAGAGGAGGAGATTATCAAATGAATATGTGAATAAATCATTCAGACAATGTGCTCAAAATTGTGCTATGGATGTAGTTTTCTTAGATAGGTTGCACATTAATATTCCAACATCGGAGAATGTAGGGAGTACATCACGATAAGAAAACATGTTTGGTAAAAAAAAAATATTTTGTATTTTTTTGTATTTATGTTTATGTTTTGTGTGTGTGTGTGTGTGTGTGTGTGTGTGTTTGTTTTTTATTTTTTTATGTTTTTTGTTTCTATTAAATGTTGTAATTAGTTTCAAATGTGTATGTGTAAAGGATGAGTTTAATGCGAGAGAAGATAATGAAAGAGAGAGTGGTTATCATGAAGATTCCAATGTTGGTGAAGAGGGTGAAGGTGGATTTAGGGGGCATTATCAAGAAATAGAAGATTACACACCTGCGTCCACATATCCCTCAGATGTTGGTGATGAGCTTCCTTGGAAATGGTATACTTAAGCAATGACCTTCGAACGATGCTCAGGTGTTAAAAATAGGCTGCAAAATTATTTGAGGTGCTTGGATCTCCTTCGAGAGAGTAAGCAAAGCTTGGATATTGTTTTGCATTCATTGTAGAAATTTATGGATGCATATCAAAAGATGGGGCCAACGACTGATAGTTTTATCGATTTGATGAGAAGATGAAATTCAGAGGTGATGGGCCCCGATAAATCAAAAGTAGTAAAAAGTACAGTTTGAAAAGAAGATGTAATTTTTATGTTCAATTTCAAAGAGGAGCCAAAGCGAAAGATGTTGAAGGCGCAATATTTTAAGCACCCCAACATAGAAAGATATATTTATAATAGATTTTTTGCGGCATATGGGAAGTTGTCTTCGAATGATGAGGTTCCACATTACTTTGCTAGACTATTTTATGCAAAGTTTTTCATGGGCATGCACTCTGATTATACCAGCCTATCATCCAATTATTATGGGGTTGGTAAAGGATGAACATATGATCGGAAAGGGGCATATCGAAATGCATCATTGCAGAGGCCTCCACAACCTTTGATATATCATCCAACAAGTCTATTTACCTCGCATTCATAGATGCGAGCTACATCAAATGTTGGCAAGGAGGCTAGGAATGAAATCGGAGAAAATTTAGGATCATTTTTTTATGGTGTTGATGTTGGTTTGAACCGTCAGAGAGCTTAAGCCAATTATCTAGCCAATTTTGTTTACAAAATAGATGAGGAGATAAATTCCATGTCTATAGAAGATATACGGGAGTATGCAATTTTTTTCCATAATGGTTGGAAGGAGTTAATTCAAAATGATGAACCAAACATCGGATTGGTATGTGTTATAGTTAGTAATTTTTTTATGCATTTGAGAATAGACTTCTTGTAATTCTAGATCTAGATACATATCATTGTATCTTTAGAAACAATTGAGTTGTTATCGTCATTAATTGTAGTTTGGTCATATGTTAAATGAATCTCCATTAAATAGGGGACTTGATTCAACGAGTTTAAATTTTGATGGGTTGAATCAAGTATGTGTTTTCTAATATCCACATATGAGCACATTAGTTTTACAATCTTCACAACTTGTTGAATAATCAGCATACATGAAATTTATGTTTTTGTATTAATGTGAACACATTGAACCCTATTTAATTCTTAGTTGTGTTGTTCACATATTCATATTCCGTCTCCCACTACTTTGGCATGCTTGTCTCAATTCTCATTGGGAGAGTTTGAAGAGGGTGGGAGTTCATAGGTATCATTGCATGTTGAAAACAAATTTAGTTATATATGAAAATTGCAATGTCATTTAAATTATTAATTTAAAATAAAAAAATGTCTTAAACAATATATAATTTATTGAATTTAGGGTATGGTGGGTAAGACCGTGACTCAACTGACCATGGGAATGCCATCCTCTTGAGTGATTGATGATATTCAGGTTAGCACATCACATGTATTACATGTTTCAAAATTTAAAACTACAATTTAATATGTTAAAATCATTTAAATTTAATTTTCAAATGTACAAATTTGAAATGTGTTATAGGGCAATGTGGAGAAGAGAGTGTTTGAAAATGTGCTTGAAGAGAATGTGGAGAAGAGAGTGTGTGAGACTGGGATTGAGGAGGATACATCCATACTTGAGAAAGATGTGTCTATTCTCGATGATGCTTAAATGTATGTACATTGCACATTAGTGATTTTTAATTTGTTTTTATATTGGGCCTTTTATATATAAGTGTTCAATCTTATTTGTTTTGAATATGCTTTTTTTTTTTTACTTTTTTCAATTTTTTATTTGATCAAATTTTTAATTAAGCCTTTCTTATTCATAGAAGGGTTACTCAACTAGTGTCTATATAACTTTTCGACGCTTCAATCAATCATCTTGAAATATATAGAACTCCCATATAGCCTTATCGTCGTCTAAAATGTTACATTCAATCTTATTTATGTTTAGATCATGATGCATACCTAATTTTGAACTTGAGCATTTGATTATTTGAGAATAAACTCTATCCCACATCGGAAAAGGGGAAGTTTCTAAATTTTGTTTGATTTCATTCATTGCCTTCTTGTCCAAGAATGGTGTAATATGGAGATTTGTGTTTTCTTCATACAACGAAGAGCATTTGATTATATGTAATATTAATGCATCCCATGTAGAATGGTTTAAGATGGATATTTGTGAGTCATTTAATTTGAAAGGGAATTTGATTATATGAGAACATCTATTCCACTGCAGAAGAGGAGATAAGTATTTTCCTGGAAGAATGGTTTAATATAGAGATATGTGAACTTTCTGCATGCACAAGTGAATTTATTTTTAGGGTATTATCTAACTATGAACATTAAAATTGGTTACCAAACACACAATTTTTCTCTTTAAAAATTTGCTAGATATGATCTTACTTTGTTTAGATCATGTAGGAAATGTTGAAAGAGCATTTGGTTATAAAAGAAAATTAAATATTTATGCAAAGAATGGATTAGAGTAACTATTTTGGAAATTTTGGAACTTCGTGATGTAAGTTTGGTTTTTTTTAAATGCCAAAAAAGTATAATAAAAAGAGAGCAATAATCTTAGATATGTGGAATTTCGGTTGGGTGTGTTATTCTTTCTCATTGCTTATTTAATAAAGTTAAATATTTTTAAAATATTTGCTAATAAAATATATGCTAATATTTATTATTGGTTTTTTTTTTTTTATTGTTACAGTGATGTTTACATTATTTGGTAGAAAATGAGCACATGGATGTTGGAAGATGAAACTTAACACTTTTGGTATGTCAAATTTTCTTTAATCACATATTGTTTTATTTATCTAAAATGGTATGTATACATTTTATTTTAAATTTGTAGATATATTTTATTTAAAATTTTTAAATTTTAAATTTGAGAAATGTTTTTTTGCAGGTATGGAGAGATCTATCTTAGCGATGGCTTAGAGTTGAATTTTGAAATTAAATGTTAATTGTCTCTTAGTTTTTGTTATTAGCCTAAAATTCCTTTGGAACCTATGTATTTGGCTATGTAACTATGAGAACTATATATATATATATGGAACTCAAAATATCAATTTATTGTTTGATCTTTGATTTCTCTTATATTGTTTATGATGGTGAAACCTGGCAATTTATTTTCTATGATAAAAGGTTTATATTGTTTATGATGGTGAAAGGACAATTTATGTTCTATGATAGTGTGCTGAAATTTAAAAAAAAAAAATCATTTCATTTTATTTATAAATATCATTATATAGTCAAGTAGTTCATAATTTCAATTTTGTTTGAGTTGCAAATATGGTTGAATAGTCAAACATATCATCATTATAGTTTCCCCTATATTTGTAGATATTTTTATAAGTTGAAAGGTTTATAGTCCAAGGGAATATTTCAGCTATCTATTTTTTATAAATATAAGTATGTTTAATGTGTGGAATATAAGTAGTGTTAGGTTCATCATACACATTTGTTCTTTTTATGCAATTGTAGCAACATGTTTTTTGTATTCCCTAATATGATATTAGAGCCATATAGCCTACACAATTTAAATATTTCATTTAGTTCATATCTCGATTTGATTTTTAGACAATGATTTTACTTATTTTAATAAATAACTATTGCATGAGGGAAATGTATTAAAGGAAAATTCTTCTTTTTTATTCTCACTTTTGATGTTGGTCTTGTGAATAAAGTTTTTGCAATAAACAAGCTATAGTGTTTGCAATTAAGGTGGGGAAATTGTTAACACACATTGCCTCATAGCTATCATTTTGTTTATATGGAATCTTGTTGTATGTTTCCTTAAATTGATTTGAAAAAGTACAACTCGGCAATGTAATGAC
>JZKD02S1677148.1:73781-96538 GCA_000966675.3 Picea glauca | reverse complement strand
GCACCTTGGACTGGTATTTCTTGAGGACAAGCAATTTCGGGAAGGGAGGACTGTAATGTCTCTTTCCAAATAGGAGCTCTAGAGAGGAGGCTTAATAGTCTAAACGGCCCCATTAGACTATAGCCAGGGCCAAAGAAGGGTAAACAGGGTTACTAGAGGTCACTCCAGTCACAGGTGTTATATTCGAAAAGTGACATTGAGCTAAAAAGGGTTAAAAGTGTGTTTAAGTCATTATGAGCTAAAAATAGAAGTCAACAGTGAATTAGGGTTTCAATAGTGATTTAGGGTTTTGGAAGTCAACAGCGAATTAGGGTTTTAGCATGATTTAGGGTTTTGGAAGTCAACAGTGAATTAGGGTTTCAGCATGATTTAGGGTTTTGGAAAGCTATAAAGGAAGGGTCAGCGACCTAATTCATTATTGTGTAGATTATGACTTGTCATTGAGGAGAAGAGGTGCATCTCAAGAGAGATAGTTCAGTGTATTCCAGGAGGAAGACACCAGTTGGTTGATTTCGGTGTTGAAAGGCACACCCTAGTCATCGGGAAGATCATTCAGGTCTTCCATCATTCTTCATTGATTCCACAGTGCTCCCATATTTCGGGTATTATCTTTTAGTTACTTATTTGTGTTTTGGCTAAGATTCTTTTGTCTTTTGATCTAGCCAAGTGTTGTTATTTTATTCAGCCGTAGTTGCTTATTTGTATTCCGGTTAAGATCCTTTGTCTGTTGATCTAGTCGAGTATTCTCAATTTATTCAGCCGCATTCGACCATTTTTGTAATCCACAGAGATCTCATAATACAACTTTGCAATCCTTTGTTGCGTTTATTATTTGTATGATCATTTATATGCTGTAAACCTTTGATCCTACACACACATTAGCAGTGTTTCCTAGACTAGCCAAGTCAGGAACATTACAGAGATTGAAGTAAAAAGAGCACCAGGAAGATTCCAAGGAGGGGAAGAAGAAATGGAAAGGGGGGAAATATAAGAATACAATAGCCCCTATAAATCAATGCAAATATCCTAGAAACCATTGTAATAATTTCAAATTTATGGCCACAACAAGGAAAAATGTTAGAAACTACATCCAGATTGAACCATAAGAACCGCAAGAAGAACAGAAAGAAAAAGAACTTTCTAGCCACATATTCAAGCACTCATGTTGAAAGTATCTTGGATGTGGATGAAAATATTTTCTGCACATTTGTGCAAAAGGAGGCGAATTTGAGTAGCCTTTATCACCAGGAAGAGAAGGAGATGACCTAGCTCTTCCACATCAAGATTCGGGTAAAGAAGACCAATATATATGCTTTGTTCAAATTTGGTTTACAAGCTAATCTCATAGCAGTGGATCTAGTTAGAAAGATTGGATTGGAGGTTCATGAACATCCTAGCCCCTATCCATTGGGTTGTGTAAACAATGATGCATATATCAAGGTAACAAAGCAGTGAAAGATTAAATTTGTTGTAAGTGTTGATTTTATTGATGAAGTAGAATTGGATGTATGTGAGGTAGTGTTTGGAAGCCCATACATGTATATGAAGGATGTTATATTCATGAGAAGATACATTAAGTACCACCTCATCAAGGGTAGGAAATACTTAATCATCAATGCACACACACGAAAATCAAAACTTTCACTAGCAAGTGTCAATCAAGCTAAGAAATTGATTAGTTCTAGAAAGAAATATGTTTTACATTTTCTAAGAGAAATTTAGTCTTGTGAATAGTTGTTAAAAGTAAAGACAACCATGGAAGGGTGTAATAAATAGCATAAACATCAGTTGGAGGAGTTTCTATAAGAATATAAAGGAGTGTTCTAGGATCCTAAAGGGATACCACCTAAGAGGGAATTGGTGCATGAAATCCAATTATTTCCATACTCACCCTTGCTAAATATTGGGTTGTATAGACATTTCGTTCTAGAAGAAAATGAAGTAAAGATGTAGTTGCAACAGTTTTTGGAGAAGGGTGTGATTCAACCAAGTACCTAATCTTGTAGGTCACCCATCATAATTATGCCCAAGAAGTATGGGACTTGGAGAATGTGTATCGATTACAAGGCATTGAACAAGATTACACTAAAGAATCAATACCCTCTACCAAGGATCAATGATCTATTGGACCATATGCAACATGCCAAGTACTTCACTAAGATGGATTTTAAATTAGGATATCACCGTATATGAGTCAAAGAATAAGATACCTAGAAGACTGCATTCAAGACAAGGCATGGTTTGTATGAGAGGTTGATTATGCCATTCAGTTTATGCAACACACCAACTACATTTATGAGACCAATGAATGATGTTTTACGCCCTTATCTAGATTCATTTGTTATAGTCTATTTGGATGATATAATGGTTTATAGTGCTACCTGGGAGGAGCACATATAACATCTCATGCATGTGTTAGACACATTAAAGAAGCACCAGTTGTTTGCTAACCTCAATAAATTTGAGTTTTCTCAATAGTCTTTGGTGTATTTGGGGTATGTGTTTGGTGGAGGGGATCTCAAGATAGATCCCTCCAAGATGAAGGCCATCATGAAATGGCCAATTCTTACAAATTGCATAGAACTTGGGATCTTTTTTGGGGCATCACAGTACTTGAAAAATTGCATAGCTTCGTTATCAGCGGTAATTGCACCACTCCACATAATAACAATGGGAAGTAAGATTTTCCAGTGAGGGAAGAATTAGCAGAAGGCCTTTGATGAGATGAAAAGAAAGATCAATCAAGCACCATTGCTCACACTACCAAACTTGCAAAATCCCTTTGAAGTGGAGATATATGTAAGTGGGTATGCCATGGGAGAAGTTTTGATGTAAGGAGGAAGGCTTGTATGTTATCATTATGAAGTATTTTATGGGGTGGTTCTCAACTACCCTACCTACGACAATGAGCTCTATGCCTTGGTACAAGATATTAAAAAGTGGAAGCACTATCTGATGGGAAAGGAGACCATTATCCACACAGATCACGAGTCGCTCTAGTATTTTCAAGCCCAGAGTAAGTTACAACAAAATAGGCACTACAAATGGATGGGGTTCTTACAACAATTTCATCTAGTCATCAAGTATAAGAAGGGTAGCACAAACAATTTGATAGAGATTCTTTCAATTCCACCCACATTCAATATTACATCTTTGGTAACTCTAATGCACATGGAACCTTTTACCCATGATGCATACAAAGAGGCATACATAGAATATGAGGATTTCAAGGAGGTGTTTAAGTAGCTACATGGCCAAATTCATATAGAATAATGGTCTGGATTATTTTCGGCACGAAATCATAGCAGAGATATAACACATAAATATACATAGATATTGCAAGAGAGACAATAATACAACATAGATATATCGGATATATAACAAGAGACACGAATATACAATAATACACAATTTCTATTAATGAGCGAAATGTACAAAACTGTAGAAATACAGAGTGAAAGATTCGTTAGAATGGTGGCAACTTATCTATGAGAAGAGATGTGATGGCTACTCGCATTCACAAGAAGATGATTACAATGAGGCTCTAAATGTCTTTTTAACATAAATAAAATCCAAAACCCTAACCCTAGAATATGAAAAGCCAATAGTTTTTTGGACCTCGTTTTGGGTAGTTTGGTATATCAACTTCCTGGGGACGTAACTTTGGCATACGATCTCTGTTTGGGGCACACGATATCTCGTTGGAAAGGTATCGATTAGGAGATTCATTTAGGGGCTCAATAAAATATTTTGGCTATCATTGAGGTACCCAATCTCAAAAGGACTTCATTTAGGCCCTCAAAATGGCCCTAGAAGTTTAGAAACTGAAAACCTGCAAAAATAGTAAGTTGTCAGAAGACTATTTTGTGCCAGTTGGAATAGGTGGGTGGCCACCGATATCCACCTGGATCAATCCTCCCTCCTTAGTGAGAAATGGCATCCATTGCGTTGAGTTATAGGGGAGAGGGAAAAGTGTTTGTTGAATCTGCATCTTGATGAGTTGCTTGCCTTGCTGGAGAAGTTTCACTGCTTAGCTTGTTGAAGGCTGTCACGAACCTGTGGCTGGAAAGGTTGGACCTTTTTAACCAATCTGGTTGCATGAGATAACTGTGTGCAGAAGGAATCCTTTCTCTTTTCTTCAAGCTTGTCGACCTGCTTCTGTTGGACAGAAGGTTCTTGGACTAAGGATTCAAAGGTTGTGGTGTTCTTCTATTCACCTTTTGAATAGACTATGAAGAAGCTAAATTTTGTAGTATGATATACTACCTTGTGGCATGCTTTAAGTGGGATAGTAGTTGGAACTATCTCTAGTATCCTATAGAGATGACTCCCTAGAGTAACAATGACACTACGGGGTCGAGACTCATAAACAACATGGCACTTCCACATATATGGTTGGACCAAAAGAACATCGTAGAAATCCAATGAGGAAACATCACATAATACCTCATCCTTGAAGGGTTGGATGTCATATGACAATCGACATTGTTGGATGACATGGAGGTCACGTCTCTAGTGAAGCCACCTGATGTTGTATGGTTGCAGGTGTGGTGTGAAAGACAATCCCAATTGTTTGAGAACCTCTATTGAGATGAGGTTCTTATGGCTTCCTCTATCAACAATAAAATGCAGCGGGTTCCCCTTCACCCACATCTGTCAATGAAAAAGGCACTCCCCCTCTTCAGGATCTTCGGGTTCTTCCGGTTGAATCGTTGCGGTCGCAACAATAGCAGTGGGGTCTGCATTGATGATCTGTCTTCTACCAGTATTTTCTTAATCATATTTTGAATCAGGGTTTGGCTCCTTGTCTTTGATCTCGACCACCATTGACTATTTTGAGTGACATTCATCGGTGTTGTTTCAGGGGATTTTGTGGAAATCACACCATTTTCCAGTGTCCTTCTTTATCTTTTTGTTACCCTTCTTTTCATGTGGCTTGGACTAGTTTTCTAAAGGTTGGTTGTTAGGGTCGTATTTACCATTATTTGGTTGTTATGGATTGTTAGACCTGAACTCTCACTTGTTCTGGTGCTTAAAGTTTTGAACTATTTTTACAACATATCGATAAGCAGCTCCCGATGATGAGATGTCTAGAAACTCCATTTCAGTTTGGATGTACTTGTGTAGAGCCCCATGGTATTTCGGAACCAAATGTCGCTCAGAATCTTTTATACCAGCTTGGTGCGCAAGGTATGGAAGGTATTGGTGAAATCTGGCACTGCTTGGCCCCTCTCTTAAGGAAGTGTAGTCTATCTCATGTATTGGTCATCATAGTTACCAACAGGGTAATATTGTTCCTTGACTGCATCCACACAAAAAATCCCAAGTGAGCTCAGCTCCATAGATTCCAGACTCCTCTGTGGAACTTCGCTCCTAGTAAGTTTCCCACCAATGTTTGACATGGGGGAGAGATTTAAGGAGTGTGAAGGTGATCTTTTCCCTGTCAGAAAAATTGTGAATAGAGAAATAACCTTCTAGCATATTTAACCATTTTGCTAGGGTATATGCATCTATCTATCCTTCAAATACGGGAATATCAAAATTAACTTGTACCTTGAAAAGAAAGGAGTCTCCAAAGTGGTTGCTTGATGAAGACATGTTGGTTGTTATCGACAGGCGTTGAAGGATGTGGGGAAAATTCTCCATCATTTCGTCCCTCTGTCACGTAAGAGCTTGCTCAAGAAAAAGATTAATAGAATCGTCTTCTCTGTCATTTTTATTTTCTTATGCCATGGAGGGTTTCTTGGGCATGCGAGAGCAATTTTCCTCAAGATATAAAATATCAAGACCCAAATTGCTATACTTAGACCTCGTCAGGGACATGCACTAAAAAACGATCAAGAGCAACCTCCTCTGATACCAATGATCTGGATTATTTTCGGCACAAAATGAGAGAGGAGATATAATAAAGAAATGTACAAATATATCTTAGATATCCAATAATATAACATAAATATATCATATATGCAACCATAAACACAGAGATATAGTAATACACAATTTCTATTAATGAGCGAAATGTACAAAACTATAGAAATACAGAGTGAAAGACTCGCTAGAATGGTGGCATCTTACCTCTAAGAAGAGATGTGATGGCTACTCGCATTCGCAAGAAGATGATTATAATGAGGCTCTAAATTCATTTTTAACATAAATAAAATCCAAAACCCTAACCCTTGAAGATGAAAAGCCAACATTTTTGTGGACCCCATTTTGGGTAGTTTGGTGTATCAACTTCCCAAGGGCATAACTTTGGCATACGATCTTTGTTTTGGGCACAGGATAGCTCATTGGAAAGGTATTGATGAGGAGATTCATTTTATGTTTCAATCAAATCCTTTGGCTATCATTGAGGTTCTTGATATTGAAAAACTTCATTTAGGCCCTCAAAATGGCCTCGGAGGTTTAGAAACTGAAAACCTGCTAAAAATAGTAAGTTGTCAGAAGACTGTTTTGTGCCAGTTGGAATAGGTGGGTGGCCACCGATATACACTTGGATCAAATAAGGTGACGACAAGGAGGACTGTTATTTCTAGAATGGTTTACTCTAGAATATCGACAAGCTCTGTGTCCCTAAAGGTGAATGATTGTGTCTTATTAGAGGGGATCACACCTCCAAGGTTGCAGGACATTTTGGTGTTGGGAAGACAATTTCCAATTTACAGAGGTATGTGTACGAGCATAGAATGAAAGAAGATGTAGCATGGTATATTAGAGGATGTATACTTTGTTGTATCAACAAGCCCAGTAATAGAAAGCAAGGTCTATACCATCACTTACATGTACCCATTTGACCTTGGGAATCATTTCCATGGATTTTGTGGGAGTTTTACCAACCACATGGAAGGGACATGACTATTGATTTGTGGTACTTGACAAGTTTAAAAAATGTGCATTATCATGCTTTGTAAAAATACCATAAAGGGACAGGAAGTAGTAAACTTATTCTGTGAACAAGTATGGGTGCACTTTCGGATACCAGGGAGCATCATCTCAAATAGGGACACCAGATTTATCAGTTCCTTTTGGACTACACTATGGGAGAAGATGGAAACTAAGGTTAATATTTCTACAACATTCCATCCACAGACAAATGGGCAGATGGAAGTAGTCAATAGGACTTTGGTGCAAATTTTGAGGTTTACAATCATAAGCATCTGAATACCTGGGATAAAAAATTGATCTACACAAGACACTCTTATAATAAAGCAGTCCACACTTCTACTAGTAAGTCACCTTTTTAAACCTATTTTGGATACTTTCCACATTCACCCTTGGATGTTGTATATGGACAACAAGGAGGAGTGAGATGCATTAAAATAAGAAAAAAATGTTGAGAATATCAAGAAGATCCATTTGCAAGTACATGAGACACTGAAGAAGTCATAGGAAAAGTACAAGGCTAGACATGACCAACACAGAATAGAGAGAACATTCAAAGTGGGAGACAGAGTATGGTTACAAATGAATAAGTAAATAGTACAGGTTCTTGTTAAGAAGATCAAGGATCCATGGTATGGTCCTTTTGAGGTAGTGGAAAAGGTTGAAAATAATTCCTACAGACTCATTCTACCCCCATACATGTACATTTACTCAGTAGTGAATGTGGAGAATCTCAAATTCTATGAGTTTTCCATGTTGGATCGAGAGGAGGAGCAAGTCCTACCTTCCATAGAGGAATTAGCACTAGATGCTCAAGCATATTTGAAAAAGGACACAATTTTGCAAAAGAGGTCCATAACTGTAAGACAAGGGAAACATGACCTTTGGAAGATTGGGCTGAAAAGAGAACTTCCAGGCAAAGCAAAATGGTACTCCAGGGAGAAGCTAGAGGAAAACTTTCCTCGCCTCATTTTTAAAATATTTTGGGGACCAAAATCCTCCCTAAATGGGGAGGTATGATCTGTATTTGACCATTATATTATTTTCCATATATCTCGGTACATTATAGGTGGAAAAAGTGAAGGAATCATCATGCAGGATCATTTCAGCGGTTGGTCCAAATTTGGAAATTTGGGTCCAAAAAATCATCTGAAATATTAGGGATCCATTTTAAGGCATCAAAAGACACTTTTTTTGGCCTAATATACACACTATCACCTTTCCAACGGTGTAAGAATCACCTCAATCATAGTTCGTATGCAAATGTTATGCCTCCCACGAGTTGACCTACTATATTGATCACCATGGTGCAAGTGGATGTCACGTCAACTGCCATTACTTAGACATATGGGGCTAGCCACGTGGTGTGTTTTCTAAGAACATTCTAGAAGGTCCAAAACCTTATCATAATTGAGGGTTGAGGAACTCAAGAACCTACCCCTAGATGGTTATCAGTCTATGTTAAATACCGTGTTGTTAGGAGGAGAAGGGGTTCCATTCTATGTTATTATATTTTGTTCCATAGCAAAGTAGAACAACTGTGAGTGGGAAATTAGAGAGAATAACATAGGGGTTATTTTTTTGTAGTATCCTAACAAGCCACGAGTCTCAGTTAATCCATAGAGAGTTCATTCTCCTTTGTACTTGCATTATTTTCATACTAGAGAAAAGAGAGCAAAGCAACCTCACCTTCTAGCTCAGTTTTCTACCATAAGGGTTTCCCACATAAAATATTTCTGTTTTTTTTGTGGATGGTGTGTGATTGTATTTTTATTATCTTTATTTTCCGTATTTTATCTATTCCATGCATAAGTAGAAAATAAGTAACAAAATATTCTGGAATCTAAAGAAATTTAACCTTCGTAGTGTAGATTTCAATTTTGTTTATCAGATCTATTGTGACAAACTATTCTAGTGGAATATCCATGACAATTTATAGATCAAAATGAGGAGTATAAAATAGCACTGAAAGCTTAAGAAGAATGAGAATAATTGTGTGATTCATCACTTGGAGCTTAATAGTATAATTCATACATTGAATATATGGAGGCGCCATCTAATGGGGAGAAAAATTGAATTGAGAACATACCATAATAATTTGAATTAGTCATTTGGGTAGAAAACTTTAAATGCCAAGTAGAAAATATGGTTAAAGTTTTTTTATGAGTTTGATTTGGATATTAAACATATAAAAGGAAAGGAAAAATTGGGTTGTTGATGCACTCACTAGAAGCTTACATGCCCTGCATGTTGTAGATATCAACACATGTAAGTAAGATTTGGAGAATAAAGTTATTGAAATTGTGATATCTAATGAGAATTATCTTCAAGTATAATGTACAACAAATTTATGAAAAGTATAATATTTAATTGTAATGTGGGATGAAATATGAAATAAAGTAATGCAAATCAGTAACTCCTAAGGTGAATAATATGTAAAGAAACACCAAATAAAGGCACAAATTGTTACCATAAGTAGATAAGGTTTGAGGATAATCTAAGACCTAAAGGAAGCTGCAAAGTAACAAAGGAAGTTACATGATGGTAAGTAATTTTTGTAGCGGAAAATGGTGAAGATAGCCAATAAGGTAGACAAGATAATGAAATAAGGTAGACAAGATAATGAAGGAGATTTTCTCACCTTAAATTTTATTTTCATTAATAAAAGTCAATTTTTATGTTTTATAAAAGTAGAAATTATAAATGTTTCTACATATTGTGAATTGCTACTTGGTGGATAAATAATATCTAATGATCAAATGCGTGCTTGGATATCTATTAGTTTCTCTTCTTGTGGCTATACATATACAATAACAATTGCTACAAATATGTTGTAGAAGTTTCTACGGATCTAGCTATTTTTTGCATCCACAATGTTTCAAATGAATCATAGCCACGGCTTTATATCTACCCAATCCATCAAGAAAGGCCATGAAAAAGATCATCTTTGATGCAGAATTTCATGCTATGTAATGGAACCGGAAAGGAGAAATACTTAACCCTTGTTTTATTATTCCTTTTATATATATTTGGGTCTTATATGGAGATAGTTAAGGCCTAGGGATTGTTGGAGATTTCAAGTAAATAAAGTTGTTGGAATGCATGTACGTTAGTAAGAATATTGAGAAATTTTATGTGGCAGAGTACATATAGATATGCGGGCATATAGGATGTTGCGTAATAATTAAGATTAGTATGTCATGACATAGCCATGAGTATGGGAAAAATGATTAATGGTTATTAATAATGATTATGTAATTATAAATGGTTATAGCATGGTTGAAGTGGTTGATGGTACTACTACATATGAAAGTCAATCTTGTAAAGAAGGGATAAGGAAAAGAAAGTGTTCATCAAGAGTTTGGTGAAAGGATTGTGTGAGCTTTCTTAATATTCCAACTAATCAGGTAACATCATAAATTGTGATGGTGGCCATGAGGGTATCAATTTTGTATTTGCTAAAATAATTAGGTAGGAATTCTTTCAATCACGATTTGATATCATAAATTCATTTATCTACATTATATGGTTGAATGCATTAAGTCAATGATAAAGTGGGTATGGTAAAAGAAGGAAGCCTTAGACATACAATATTATTGAAATATATTAATGAATTCATAGGAAATGGGATGTCATGTCATGTTGTGTTGGTTATGAGACAATACCCTAGGTAAGTCAGAGGCTTATGATCCTATTATGGAAGTAAATGTGATGTGAGCTAGCCATGTGTGAGTCCATATTCACATTGTTAGATATGGAAAGGCTATAGTGTTGCACAAGTTCCTAATGGTCTCCCTACTTGTGTCATCATGTACTATATCCTTCTTGACAACACTGAAGAGCACTTAGAGGGTGTATCCATAGTATTATGTTAAAGATGAAGAGGTAGTGTCAATATGGTCAAAAACATATTTAGGAAGGTGGTTGGATGATGTTTCAAGGTGTTGGATTAACCTTCAAGATCATCATGCTCGAATGCATGACATGAGAATATAGTATTTGGTGTAATGCAAGTGTACATAATAGAAAATAAAATTAATTAATTAATTAAATTAATTGTCATAACAATAACAAAAAAATGGAATAAATTAATTAATTAAATAAATAATAATAGTAACCATAAACATAGCAAGATGGGGAGGAAGGTACCCTATAAAACAAAATAATAATAATAATATACTTGGGAGTGTGGAAGTTGTGAATATGTGTACATTTATGTTGGAACATATGTTTGACTACATGGTTTGAATGCATGATTGTTACCTATGATTTTCTATAGTTAATATTTTAATAGCTAAAAGTGATGGAATTATTAGTATGACCATAATTTTGATATCATTGCGGGAGTTATTGTTGATGTGGCAGTGAAAGAATTATATGCATAAGTAGTCATGTTTTGTGTGACTACATGAAATATGTGTCAAGAGAACAAAGTTATAGAAAGGGATGTTGTTGAGGGGGCCTCTTAGGCCCTAATAGTCATCACATATATGTATTATTAGACATTAGACATAGAGTGGATAAAGTCAAGTAAATATATATGAATGTATGTAATAAAGGATAAAAAGCACCTAACGAATGATTAGTTGGAGCAGGTGCAACCGCTCCAACCATTTACCTATTGTATAAATAACCCTAAAGGAGGAATAAGAAAGCAGTTGGATATCCTTCCCCACATTTATCTCCTTCTTTGTTGGGATTATGTGTGTGTCTTGATGTGTGTACTATGTCTCTTCTTGAATTCTTGCTTTTATTCCCTATATTACAACATTTTGGTTATGTTGTCGCGTGACTTGAATTGGGATGTTGATATTGGATGGGATATTTGCTCGAGATCTGCTAAATATGATGTTGGAGCGACCTTTTTACTGGTGGGTGAGATCTGCATAGAAGAATCCTGCACAAGAATCCATTAAAATCATGAGAAACAAAGAATCTGCAATCTGGAAAGTGATGTTGTTGAATATCGAAGATGCTTGTTAAGGAACATTGTTGTTATGTCGAAGAGTTTCTTTGGTCCTTGGTCAAATGTCGTTGTTGGTCGATTAGCTGGTTGAGTTGGATGAGTTGGAGATCTCAAGTTGGATGTGTTTTCGAGCTGTGGGAAGAACTTGCTATCCATTCAGCGATCCTATGATAACTCATTTTTAAAAAATGTTGCACAATATCTCCAAAGAAAAGCTCATCCATTTATCACCTTCTACAAGAATTTTCGCGAAGAATATTTCATCCGCTCTGATTTTCCTTTCCTAGTCAAGTGCACTTTGAAAATTGAGCCGACACAAGCTTTGAAGCCATTGATTGAATGAGTCGAGTCGAGTGGACAGTGACGGCGAGTGTTTCCCAGCTTATCATGAATGACTATGTGTGAATTTTGGAGAATGGTATTTACACCTTGATTGAAAAAACAACTAAAACCTTTATGGTGACCAAAAATCTTAGACACAAGCTTCTTTAAAAATAAGTCTATTTACATGAAGAGTATTAAGGACATAGTCAAGTCTATAGTCCACTCTGTGTCAATTCGAGTTTATAATGTTGTCAATTATGTCGATATTTCTTATAAATTTTGATTCAAAATAGAAAGGAGGGGGTTAAATGTGAGTCTTTCAAAGGCAGACGATTCCCTTGGTGACCATTGTAATGTAAATAAGTCTTTAGTTGATGATATCATTCCTTCACTGACGTAAGTCGATATTTATTCGACGATACTTAGTTGATTTTGTAATGTTCATGTTAAGTCATAGTCATTCATATACTTATAGACAACATCACAATTATGTTAAAGAGTAGCAGGAAAACAAGATTGACGAGCAGCAGAGTAGTGAGCACATAGCAGTTGAGAGAGCATGATGATCATAAAATGTTGGCAACGATTGAGGGCAGTCTAGGAAAGAGACATCAAATGACGAGACAAACACATGATATTTAAACAATGAGACACACACATGAGAGTTAAATGACAAGATGATGACATGAGAACAATTAAATTGATGAATCTCCTTGGTAGAAAAGTTGCAAAATAGTTCATGAGTTGTGACCTCAGAATCCCGAAAGCAGAGAAATGGTAGATTGGTAGAGTGCAGAGTAAGATGCTCACATGGGAATATGAACCATCCTACTACGAGTATTGTGCAGGTGAGAGATGAGCCCAGGACGAGTCACTCACCACTCTGAAGGCACCATAAAGAAAGGTGCAACAATAGGACCAAGAGTACCATTATTGGGTGGGAGAAAAGCGTTGTGAGACTCACTGACTGCACATGTCACTACCATATTGAAGACAAAGGCCAAAGAGTAATTGGTCATTAGTTATCTACACACTTGCTCGAGATGAGCAAGGATTTGAGTGTGGGGGAGATGTTGAGGGGGCCTCTTAGGCCCTACTAGTCATCACATACATGTATTACTAGACATTATACATAGAGTGGATAAAGTCAAGTAAATATATATGAATGTATGTAATAAAGGATAAAAATCACCTAAAAAATGATTAGTTGGAGTGAGTGCAACCGCTCCAACCATTTACCTATTGTATAAATAACCCTAAAGGAGGAATAAGAAAGCGGTTGGATATCCTTTACCATGTTTATCTCCTTATTTCTTAGGATTATGTGTGTGTCTTTATGTGTGTACTATGTCTCTTCTTGAATGAATGAGTTTATTCCCTAGATTACAACAAATATTTTGGATATAAAAGTAAAAGTAAACAATAATCAAGACATGGGATATTGCCTACATAATTAAAATCTAAGTATTGTGTGTAACTTCATATGTTATTTGGAACCTCATTATTGTAACAAATATTTCAAAAGTTGGTTGAAAGATAGAAATATGACTCATAATATTTGTATATTTGTGTTTATGACATATGTATTATCACTATTGTAAGCTGGAAATCATAATCCTAGGAAGAAGGTCACTATGATGACATAGAAACCCTATTATTTCCATAATTTTATGATTTAGTAGAGTTGCCAGAGAGATACCTAGTAGTAACACTCTATAAGTTAGTGGTCTTCTTGCACATGAAATCCTAGGAAAGATGGATCACTAGAGGGACTGTTTAGCATAGAAGGGGACATCTAAGCCTAGAAGGGTGAGTTTATCAAGGAAGAGGCAACATATATGAATCTTCTGTGAGAGATTCATGTGGCATGATTTATGGAAGAAAGGAGGAAGTGTAAAAAAAGATAGCGATTTGAACGTTTACACATGGTAGACTTATGAAGAAGAGAAATATTCATACAAATAAGTATTGGGATAAAATTTCATACTTGTTTTTGTGTTATGAATATACATGCTTATACTATGAAATTGAAAATTCCTATGAATGCGACAAATGACTACAAAATGAATGTTTTCTTTATGATTTTTATAGATGCAACTAAAAAATGAATACATGGTTGTTCCAAGGATGGAATGTAATACATTGTTAGCATGAGAATAATGGGTGAACCCAAACGAACATTTTCATGTACAATACAATGCACATGTTAATGGAGCTAGAGGATGCCATGCAGACACATATTGTACCTATTTGAAGACAGTATCATTTTTTGTCATTATATACAATGTTGATGATAATACCCCATTTTTCATCCCAAGATGTAATGTATATGTAATGATGAGATGGTTGTAATCCAAGACATCTATGGTTGCAACTTTTACATATTTTAATAAGATAATTCCTCATAGAATACAGAAGAATAAAGACAAGCTAATCAGGGGATATGATTTTGCAAGTGGGGAAGTGCAAGGGCTTAAGAAGGGAGCTAGTGGAAATGACATAAATAACCCCAAATCCTAAGTTTTTAGCTAGTATCCTTTATTATGTGATTCATGTAATTTTGTATTAGTGGCATGAAGGAGGTATGTGGGATTCCCATAGAGATGTGTGGCCTCTTTATGCCATGAAAATATATTTTATATTTTTATCTATGCAAAGGGGGGTTGTGTAGTTTTTCAATAGTGTGCATAGTTTTGTAGTGGGGAGGAAGTAATCCATACCATGATACTAGAGAGAGGAATATTTGTACCATGCCATACTACCACATATTTTAATATGATGTAAGTGTGGGAATTACATTAATTGTGAGAATTACTATAGGTAATTTCAAATTATTGAATGTAATAATTGTTATGAGAAGTGAGATGGAAGCCATGACTAATCACATGGAATCTTGTTGAGAACATTAGTAGCCTAGTTACAATTGATTATCATTGTAATTGCACCATATATGTTATTTATCCAACCTATGCTATAGTACTAGAGGGAGTGGGATAGTCTAAGGGACTATTTAGTAGAGAATGTGTAAGGTACCAAATGTAATACAATATGCAGAAATATGAATATTCTAAATATATCAATGGAACACAATATTGAGAAGAGAAACACCATAAATGATACCTTTATTCAGAGAAAGAAATGTTCACTTGCCTCTTTGAGGGGGAAACCCCTAGCAGATCAGATCTGTATTAATATAATTCTCAAGACAAAGACTGCTCATGCCTCCTACTCTTATTTATTCTAATTATATATTCTAAATATCATTCTAGAGGAAGATCCTTCTATAAGTGGAAGCTTATATCAGGTCTTCTTAGATTGACTTGTTCACATTTATTAAATAGGCCTTGTTAATTAATGTTATCCTTTACTACATAGAAATATATTATTCTACCTACATGAGGGGTTAGGGAGGTTAGGCCCCTAACATGCCCTCCCCCTTCAAGAATATCCTTATCCTCAAGGATTGATATGAGGACATTATTGTAGAATGGTGGTCGGCTCCCAAGTGGAATATTCTAGAGTTGTATTTTTCCACTACACTAACACTTCCTTGATGGTGCGCTAACGGAGATGATGCTTGCACTAGTCCTAGACTTCTTATGGCTGAAACCAAATGAAACCTTGTTCGTCCAACTCAAGGAGACTGGCTTGAGTATGGAAAACATGATGGAGCTTAGAATGACTGGGAAAATATATCTGGCATGATACCTACCACACTCACTTGAGAATTGTATAAGGACCATAAAATTTGGGAGCAATTTTCTGACAGTAGTTAGATTTGAGTGAATTTTTCTTATAAGGTTATAGATGAAGAAACACTTGGTCCCGTTCTACAAATTGTCATTCAGAATGAACTTGATATACTTATTTCTTCATGTGATTCTGATCCATGGCCAAATTTGTTTTGAGAATATGGAGAATGTGTTGGTTGTGGAGCCTGATTATCTTCCTGATTCAGAGGTCCTTGCTTTCAATCGTGTTTATACCTCATGAAGACTTTACACCCCAAAAGTATGTACACTCTTCCACGTAGGGGAGTGCAGAGGGGGATTACCCCCTCTGTGAGGTTCGGGGGGGCTATCCCCCCAGCTGGGGGGTTCGGGGGCAAATCCCCTGAAGGAAAAATTGCCTTGTAAATGTATATTGTAATTTCATTGTAAATCTGGACTGGACCGTTCATTATAAGGTCACAGATCTAACGATAGAAATTATGTTAGGGTTTTTTTCCCTAGAAGGCAACCCTCTGTTATGAGGGAAATGTATTGTGGCTATGCATTATGACGAATATTGTATTATGAGATAAAAGACTGTGAGAGAAAGAAGAGGAAGTTACAACGGGTTTGTTATAGGTTGCATCCCTTCATTTGTTGAATAATAATAAAGGAAGTACCTGACAATTTCTCTGGTGGATGTAGCCCACACTGGGTGAACCATGTAAATCTGTGTCTCTATTATGTTGTGTATCTTATGTGTTTTGTTTCTGCATTTGTTTTATTTTATTGCTCCACGGTCCTGTTTTTACCAACAGAATGGCCTCACGAACTGTAATATTTTTGTCAACCTCCTGAACCTTCGAAATGCCTAGCATGTATGAGAGAACCGACGATGGATTTTGTCCATATACTTCTTCAAAAAGAGTCATGCGAATAATTGTATGGTAAGATGTGTTGTACCACCATTAAGATAGGGGTAACCATTGAGCCCGCTTATTTTGTATGTTAGATGAAAAACACCTCAAATATGTTTTGTTACGAGGAAAATCTCTCTATGGCAAGGGGTAAACCACAAATGACTGAAGAAATCAACTCTAATATCAACTATGCTATATAATAAAATATGCTAACAAGACAAGATAAAGAGCCTACCTCGTCCATACGTTCGATGAAATCCATCGTTGATCACTTGACTCAAAGAAATACCCTTGCAAGTTTTGATCAATTGTTTGTACATCGTGAGATCAACCAAATCTGAAGAAGAATCACTCAAGAGCTTTAGATTTGTAACCATAGGTGTGGTCGTGGACTTGTAGTCCATCATCCTAAATCTCTACGAGATATCAATTGTATACTTTCCTTGGCTAAGGAAGATTTCATCTGGTATCTGCCACACCTCTAATCTTAAGAAATAATGCATCAAACCGAGATCCTTCATTTTGAACTCTGAAGTGAGTTCCCTCTTGCACCCATCTATGAGCTTCTCATCCCCTGCAAGAAACATGCCATCCACATATAGTACCAATATCAATGGGAAACCATCTTCAACCTTATAGTAAAGGTTGGGATCTACATCACTTTTGGTAAACCCCTAGCTCATTAGATAACTGTCTATTCTGGCATACCATGCCATGGGTGCCTACTTAAGCTCGTACAAAGCTTTCTTCAATTTACAAACATGTGACTCCTTCCCATGGATAAAAAAACCTTGTGGTTTCTCTATGTACATTTATTATTCAATTACACCATTCAAGAAAGTAGTCTTGACATCCATCTAGTGTAATTTCCATCCCATAATGACAGCAATAGAAATAATAGTTCTAATGGAAGTGTAACACCCCTTTTCGGCCATTCTACCGTGTGGGTGTTACTACGCGGAATAACACATTCTCATCCATAGTTAATCACGTGCATTTACGCAGTAAAATACATTTAAGCTCAGAGTACTCATAAGAGACATTTTAACATAAATAATCCATGGCACATACATTAATCCAAAAGCATAGCAGAATGCATGATCACTTTAATACACAGAGATACCAAAACATATTGATAAAATGTGATAGAACATAGTTAGACACTTATCTTGTAACAATTGTGGTTCCACGAACCTCCCAGCCTTAGACCACACTGCCCATTATTTCAACAGTGGGTCACCCCCGAGCTGGGACCGAGCTCCACCCCAAGGCAAGGAATCCTAGGCTAGGCTGAGGTTACAGGGAAAACAACACAGAAATACCTGGAAAGGTTCTTCCCAAAGATGCCATCTTACGCCCACTACTACCAGACTCTCGTTCCCCACATGCCTATTCCGCCCAGGAGTATACACCTTCACACGCATAGTCCATCGGTGCTAAACTCCCTCTCTGGGTCTCAACAATAGGCCGGATCAGGAAGTCTCAGAGCCTGAAGTTGGTGTTGGACACTCTCTGGAAGAAACCTCTTCTAACAACATCCACCTCCCTCACCTAGAGAGAGATCACACACAAGCACAATTACCACCCGCACTGGACAGCAACTCACACGCTAATCCATATCTGCATGACCACTACAGTCAACCGGGAATACAAACTCAAACTTCTCAAACAAGCTCAGCAATGGTGGCAAGGTCTCACGGTGTTGATTTTCGAAATTGCCTGAGAAGCAATTTCGGCAGGGAATTTACACAGATTCTCTCGTGTAGAACGAGAGGATGAATCGGGCTTTTCAGCAACTAAACACAGTCTTCTCCGCTCCCCCAACAGAGGGTGTACACGGGTTTTCGAAGACAGACCCCGGCTCTCTCTCCTTTTCCCCCCCGGCAGAATGGCCATTTCCCATCCGCCCCGCCCAGGATAGACTCACGCTCTGGTGTCGGGAATGCGTGACAGACAATCCACGCAAGGGTCAACACATGTTCAGACGGTTCAGAAGATGTACGAGGGTGTTTCTGCAGAGATCAGATCCATTCCTCTTGGCAGTCTGTGAGTCGAAATGGAGAAGAGAACCCCCCCCAACACGGCTCATCGCGGCTTTTATTGCATGGTCAGGGTTGACACTGTCGCCCATGCGACTGCTTGCGTTCCGGCAACGTGCGTGCCTCCCACCATTTGGAAATCACATGTCCTTCAAAAGGACTTAGGTTAAAACCTATAATGCACAAATCTTTTGGAATAATATTAAAATATTATTCCCAAGGCTTAAGCCTTCTAGGCTCAATACTTAGCCCCTTTTTCCCACCTCGAGCCCCTAATTCCCTGCCTACTCTGTGGATGCTCGGTCCCCCTTCACTCATTCATAGTGATCAGTCTGCACCTGGCGGTGTTTATATTTTATTAATCATTCTGCATATATACAAGTACATCAGCAGGCTCCTAGCCTTCAACACTTAGGCTCCCTGGCCTAACAACACATAAGCCTACCAATTATACAAAACTTGGCTCACCAGCCTATAAAACATAATTACAATTCCTTTCAAAACATGGTTTACAACGGGGCTGGGCCTTGGGGACACTACAATCCCCCTCCCCTTATTTTTGCACTGTCCACAGTGCAGCTTTACACAGCATCTGCATGCCTTTCAAAATTTTCAAAAAGATGTGGGTACTCTGCCCGCATAACCTCTTCATGTTCCCATGTCGTGTCCTCAGGATCGTACCAGGTCCACTGGACCTTTACAAGTTCTATAGCTCGATTCCGGAGCTATTTGCTTTTCCTGTCTAATATGCGCACATGATGCACTTGCAGGACACCCTCTGGTTCCACCTAAATCACATTCCAATCGATAACATGACTAGCATCAGGTACATATTTCTTAAGCAGTGAAACATGAAATACATTATGTACAGTCATAGATGCAGGTAATGCAAGCATGTATGCAACCAGCCCAATCCTTTCCAGGATCTCAAATGGTCCACAAAATCTTGCTGCCAACTTGGCGCAACTTCCTAGCTTCAGGGAACTTCTGTTAGTTCTCACTTTCAGGAAAACATGGTCACACACTTTAAATTCTCTATGGGTTCTGTTACTATCAGCGTAACTTTTTTGCCTGTCCTGGGAAGCTTTCAGGTTCTGTTTGATTCTTATCATTTGATCTTCCATCTCTTTGAGTAGTTCAGGTCCAACTACTACTCTATCAACTGGATTATCCCAGCTCACTGGAGTGTTGCACTTCCTTCCATAAAGTGCTTCGAATGGGCTCATTTTCAATGATGCATGGTACCCATTATTGTAGGCGAATTCTACCAAATGTAGGTAGTCCTCCCACCTTGATGGTTTATCCATCACATACATTCTCAGCATGTCTTCTATTACTCTATTTACTCTCTCTGTCTGTCCATCAGACTCGGGATGATACGTTGTACTAAAGTTCAGATTCGTTCAGAATCCCTTGAACAGTCCTTTCCAGAAATTCGAAGTGAATTTCGGGTCTCTATCAGACACAATTGTCTTAGGAACTCCATGCAAGCGTGCGACTTCTTTTAGGAAAATATCAGCAACATCTGTTGCTCTGTGGGTGGTTTTCAGTGGAATAAAATGGGCAACTTTAGTCAGCTTATCTACCACCACCATGATTGAATCATGTTGCTCGCTCGTTCTGGGCAATCCTGTGATAAAATCCATTGTTACCACGTCCCATTTCCACTCAGGAATAGGTAAAGGCTGCAACAACCCTGTTGGGTGTCTATGCTCAGCCTTAACCTTCTGGCATTCCATACATCTGGCGATGTATTCAGCAATTTCCTTCTTCATACCTGGCAAAAAATAATGGCTTTTGATTGATGCCACAGTCTTCTGATATCCCGGATGTTCAGCATAAGCCACGTTATGCATCTCCTTTAGAATTGCCAGCTTCAATTGTCAGGCATTAGGTACATACACTCTGTTTTTATACAGAAATAACCCACTAGTTCCCAAAGTGTAACTTTCCTGGGTCTGTGGTCTCTCACGCTATTGTAGCTTCGCTACAAGATTTTTGTACTGCAAATCAGCATTGGCAACTTCAAGAATTCTGTCTTTAATCTCAGTTATGTACATGCTAATGGTTGTAGCATGTAATTCGTGCGCTTTTCTGCTGAGTGCATCAACCACCTTATTTTCTTTCCCTTTGATATGCTTGATATCAAAGTCATATTTGCATAGAAACTCCAGCCATTTGATTTGCCTGGCATTTAAGGTTGGTTGTTCAAATAAATATTTCAGACCGTTATGGTCTGTTCTCAACTCGAATCTCTTGCCCATGAGGTAATGTCCCCATTTCCTCAAGGCGTGGACGATTGCTGCCAGCTCTAAATCGTGAGTGGCATAGTTCTTCTCATGTTCCTTCAACTTCCGGGATTCATAGCAAACTACAAATCCCTCTTGGCTGAGAACTCCTCCCAGCCCCTCCTTACACGCATTTGTGCACACTACATAATCCTTGTCTGGATCTGCAATCTTCAGGATTGGAGCACTAGTGAGCAGTTGCTTCAATCGCTGGAAGTTGCTCTTACATTCTTCAATCCACTGGAACTTCTTCCCCTTCCCTTGCAAGGAAGTGATAGAATGGGCTATCCTTGAGAATCTGGCTATGAACCTCCTATAATAGCCTGCCAGACCCATAAAAGATCTAACTTCCGCCACATTTCTTGGCGCTGGCCATTCTCGAATGGCCTGTACCTTTTCAGGATCCACAACGATCCCCTCCTCTGATATAATGTGTCCCAAGTAATGGATTTGCTTTTGGTAAAAGGAGCACTTGCTTAGTTTTGCGTATAGATGGTGTTCTCTCAACACCTGCAGCACCATTCTAAGGTGTTGTTCGTGTTCTTCCTCTGTCTTGGAATACACCAAGATATCGTCTAAGAAGACTATGACAAACTTGTCTAGATAATTTCTGAACACTCCATTCATTAAGCACATGAAGACAGCAGGCGCGTTGGACAGTCCAAACGGCACCACTGTAAATTCATAGTGATCGTACCTTGTTCTAAAGGCGGTCTTGCTGATGTCCTCATCCCTTATTCTCACTTGGTGATATCCAGATCGGAGATCTATTTTCGAAAATATTTTTGCATCCTTCAACTGATCGAAAAGATCGTCAATCCTTGGCAGAGGATACTTGTTCTTGACTATGACCTTATTCAACTGTCGAAAGTCAATGCACAGCCTCAACGTCCCATCTTTCTTCTTCACGAATAGGATTGGGGCTCCCCACGGTGACACGCTGGGACAAATGTAACCTTTCTTTAGTAGCTCTTTGAGCTGCAATTGCAACTCTTCCAGCTCTGGCGTGCTCATTCTATAAGGAGCTTTTGAAACTGGAGTTGTTCCAGGCATCAAATATATAGAGAAATCGATGTCCCTCCTCGGAGGTAGTCCAGGCACCTCCTGAAATACGTCCTTAAACCCCTTGAGTACTTCATGGTCTTCCAAATTCGATACTGCATCTTGGGATGCTTCTTCCACCCGAGCTGCAAATAATTGACAGCCTTTCCGGTAACACTTCTTCAGCTACATGTCTGGGATTTCCCTCGCAGCCATGGCTCTGGGAATTCCTTGGATTGTTACCTGATTTCCCTCTTCGTCCAGACATGTGAACCTCTTGTTATGGCAATCCAGAAGGGCATGGTGTTGGTCCAGCCAGTCCATCCCAATTAAGCAATCATATGAGCCTAAAGGTAGAATGTTCAATTCAGCCTTAGTGTTCATTCCTTTCATGTCCACCGAACAGGACTTAACCAATTCAGTGACCTTTCTCTTGGTCCCTGTGGCCAACTGCACTAACCAAGACTTCTCATGTTTTCTCCTCGTTAGATACAAATTTTCCACCACTCTAGGATCTACATAGCTATGGCTAGCCCCTGAATCAATTAAAATAATAAGGGGTCGGTTGTTAATCATACCTTCCACTT
>JZKD02S1677148.1:46569-71938 GCA_000966675.3 Picea glauca | reverse complement strand
AAACTTCCTGAGTTCTTAATAAAAACTCGTCAGGTGTCTCCTTGACGCTTCGGAGCAAACTAGGGTCCGAAATTGGTCCTCCCGACTCAATTTCCCTTCACATTCTCCGTTCAAAGACCGCTCCACTGGCCCATCTAGGCTCAGTGTCGAAACCTTCGCTCTGATACCAATTTGTAACACCCCTTTTCGGCCATTCTACCATGTGGGTGTTACTACGTGGAATAACACATTCTCATCCATAGTTAATCACGTGCATTTACGCAGTAAAATACATTTAATCTCAGAGTACTCATAAGAGACATTTTAACATAAATAATCCATGGCACATACATTAATCCAAAAGCACAGCAGAATGCATGATCACTTTAATACACAGAGATACCAAAACATATTGATAAAATGTGATAGAACATAGTTAGACACTTATCTTGTAACAATTGTGGTTCCACCAACCAAGTGCAGGCCTTCCACGAACCTCTCAGCCTTAGACCACACTGCCCATTATTTCAACAGTGGGTCACCCCCGAGCTGGGTTCGTGCCTCCCACCATTTGGAAATCACATGTCCTTCAAAAGGACTTAGGTTAAAACCTATAATGCACATATCTTTTGGAATAATATTAAAATATTATTCCCAAGGCTTAAGCCTTCTAGGCTCAACACTTAGCCCCTTTTTCCCACCTCCAGCCCCTAATTCCTTGCCTACTCTGTGGATGCCCGGTCCCCCTTCACTCATTCATCGTGGTCGGTCTGCACCTGGCGGTGTTTATATTTTATTAATCATTCTGCATATATACAAGTACATCAGCAGGCTCCTGGCCTTCAACACTTAGGCTCCCTAGCCTAACAACACATAAGCCTACCAATTATACAAAACTTGGCTCACCAACCTATAAAACATAATTACAATTCCTTTCAAAACATGGTTTACAACGAGGCTCGGCCTTGGGGACACTACAGGAAGTGTACCTTGCTACTAAAGCAAATGTCTCATCATAATATTCTCCCTCTTTCTGGGAGAATCCTCTAGCCACAAATCTAGCTTTGTGCTTCTCTATGCTGCCATCTGCAGCATGCTTGATCTTGTAGATCCACTTGGAAGTCACCATTGACTTCCCTTCTGGTCTCGGAACCACTTCCCACACATCATTATTCATGATGGATTGGTATTCTTCCATCATGGAATCCATCCACACTTGTTGCTTTCCAGCTTCCTCATAAGTGGAAGGTTATGAATCAATGATCTTTCTCATCAACGCCACATAGTTGGAAAATTTTGTGGTCTCTTGATCTCTCTGAAGGAGCCACTGGGAGTTGCATGTTTTTCCGCTTCACGTAAAGTGTTTTGGAGCCATGATGGTCTCTTCTTGGTAACTGTAACCTCTTTGGGTGGATCTACATGTATCTTTGGCTCTATTGTCTCATTTTTTATCTTCTGGAATATGTTCTTCTAGAGTAGATTCAATTATTATTGCATCCCTTGGAGCCTATTTCTCCTCTATGTCCTCGTCCATGTGAAACTCTCTATATTTCATGAAGATTGCTTCTTCATCAAAGGTAGCATCCCTGCTAATCTCAATTTGTCTATATCCAGGGACGTATATTCTATAAGCCTTCAAAGTCTCATCGTATCTAACGAAGGTACCCTTCTTTCTTGAAGGCTCTAGCTTTGTTCTCTTTTCCTTGGGAATATGTATGCACATTGGGCAACCAAATATCCTCAAGTGGCTAACTTTTGGTTTCTTTCCAGAGAATACTTCTTCTAGTGTCTTGTTCCCCAATATATTGTGAGGACTTTTGTTTTGGACATATACAGTTGTACGAGATGCTTCTGCCCATAGATGCATGGGTAAGTTATGGTCATGGATCACCGCTTTATCTACTTCTACAATTGATATGTTCTTTCTCTCTACAACCCCATTCTACTGGGGGTTGTAGGGAGTTGTGTCAGCTCCCTCTTAATCCCTGCTTCTCTACCAAAATATTTGAACTCATTTGAGGTGTATTCACCTCCATTATCTGACCTCAAAACTTTAATATTTCTTCCAGAGAGATTTTCTACTAAATCCTTGAATTCTTGAAACTTACTAAAAAAATTATATTTTGCTTTCAAGAAATAGATCCATGTTTCACATGAGAAATCATCAATAAAAATGACATAATATAAAAAGTTAGCTATAAATGGTACCGCCATTTATCTGCATACATCTGAATGTATGATGTCAATGATCCCCTTGGATCTATTGTCACTGTTTGGAAAACTTCCCTTGGCATTCTTGCCTAGTGTGCATCCTTTGCATACTCCATCATGCGCTACCTGCATATCTGGTAGATTTGTAACCATCTTTCTCAAAACTAGTAAGGCTTTGTAGTTCATGTGAGCAAGTCTTTGGTGCCATAGTTCATTAGAGCTAATATTGGTGTGTACAAGAGCTTGTTATGGGTGTCCCTTCAATTTATATAATCCTCCCTCTCAGACACCAATCACAATAGTTGAATATATACTTGAACCCTTATGCCATAGAAGGACTTGGCCAACAACAAAATCTACTTTGAAGCCTTGATCTTCCAAAACAGATATAGAAAGAAGAATTTTCTTTAAACCTTGTACAAACAATACATCCTTTATTTAAATAGAGTTACCTTAATCAAGTTAGTAGGAGGCTTCTCTTACTCCTTTTATTGCATGCCTGGAATCATCCCCAAGCTCCACCTAAAGGGATGAACTATTTTCTATCAATTTTGTAAGAGAACTTCATAACTTGATCATGTTCTTGGAAGCACCACAGTCCACTAGCCAAATATCACTTCCTTGAGTGGTGGTACCTGTGAGGGTTGAGACAAAGACATACTCTTCATCTTTTGATTCCTTTGTCTTCTTTTGAGATGTGGACTCCTCCATATATGTTGCATGTGCATGATTTTTTCTCTTTCCTTTCCCTTGAGGACATTGACAAGCAAAGTGTCCCAACTTCTGACAGTTGAAACATCTAATCTTAGATACATCCGTCTTTTGATTTGGAACTGATATTCTATTTTTCATTAGACATATGTTTCTTCTTTCTTTCTTTTTTTTCACATGAGCAACAAGAGCTTGATTCTCTTCACCATTGGTCTTCTACTAATTTGATATCACTCTTGATTCTTCTTGGGTACAGTTTGTCCATAGCTTGTTAAATTTCGGTAATTCCCTTCTTGCACATATTCCCTTAACAAATGTGTCCCAAGAAGAAGGAAAGCCATTAAGAGTTGTAGATACAAGCTCTGCATCATCTACTAAATCTCCAATAGTTGCTAGTTCATCCTTGATCTAAGAAATCCTCATGAATTATGTAGAAACTGTATTTGTCTTGTTCATCATCACATTTTTGAGTTGATGCCTTAGGGTTAGCTTCATGCTCGTGTTCTTGCTTTCATATAGTCTTGTTAAGGCATCAAACATCTCCTTTGGTGTCTTCAATTCTGAGACATTGGGAATCAAGTTATCCTTGATTGAATTTGTCAAGATCCTCTTGGCCTTGATCTCATTCTTCTTGTACTTTGCCTTGGCATCTTCTTCTTATGGTTCTGGGAGAACTATCTTGACATGATCCAAGAGCTCATTCTCTTCTATAATGAAAATTGCCCCATGCTTCCATGATCTGAAATTGTCTGCTCCATCCATCCTATCTTCAACTCTCATACCAGTAATCATTTTTGTTCGTAGAAACCCTATGCCCAAAATTTCAACCTTCTTAAAAAAGTCAATGCTAGGGTTTTAGGATATGTGCTAGGGTTAGGCGAATTGCTCTGTGGGGGAGTTAGTCCCAACAACTTTGGAATAAGCGTTCAACGAGCTTGAAAAAAGAAAATTGTGCAATGGAAAGTCCCAAAGTATGATCTTCCTTCCAGTGATTAGACTGTTTTGAAGGTAACTCGCTTTGATACCATGTTATATTTTCTTAAATTTTCAGAGCAATAGATTTACCAGAGCATTTAGATCTTCTTTTACATTCAACAACCATATATTGAAAATATAAGCAGGATAAACAAGTACAAGAAGACACAAAGATATATCTTGGAAAAACCCCAAACTCGGGGAAAAACCAAGCCAACTTTTCTTAGAGACAGTCCTTATGATAATATAATACAACCATGAACAAGCTCTATTCACAAGAGTAAAACTAATAATGAAGAAAACGTGACACAAGAACTTATCTCTTCTCCTTGTCAAACCCTACCAAGGGTAGCTAAGGCACCACACAATACTAGCACAACTCTACTGGAGATAACACACAAGAGAAATCACCAAGAACCACAAAGAAACCCCAATTGTTGCAGTGGTTGTGTCTTCTTCTTTCCTCAGACTTGCGACTTCTTCATGAGTGGGATAGTTGTGTGAGTGAGTGATCAAATGAGCAAGGCATCACTTTATTTATAGTCTTCAAGTCACTTTAGTTGGGGTCGACTTCTCTTCCTAGAATTCTATTTTCACTTTATCATTTTCTTATGGGTTGACTTCTCTTCCTGGAAATTCTATTTCCACTTTATTCTTTTCCTATGGGCCTATTTCTCTTCTAGGGTGTTCTTCAACTGTTCAATGGTCTTCCTTTGACTTCTTGGAATCTTATTCTTCTCTAAGAAAATTTGTCCAAGAGGGAATACCTCTTGCTACTACCAAAACATTAACAGAGCTCTGATCGACAAATCAACCTCCTCCTTCAAATGGTTAACCATATTGATGAACGACATTGTTCCATCCGACAAGGATGTATTTTGGGTGCCCCCTTGCAGATTTCTAGTAGAAGAGGCCACTTGCATATTCTGTCCTTGTGGGAACGAGGCCTTTAGCACAACAGGTTGTTGTTGTACTAATAGGCATTGGGACTCTTCCAACTTTGGGCACTGATGGGTAAGGTGATCTTTCCTACAAACCTTGCAACATAATTTCACCTTGTTCTTCTCCTTCTTTTCCCCTCCAACATTTGCATCAGATTTTTCATTTTTATTATTGTTTCCACCTCCTTTCTTATCCTTACCCTTTTTGTTCTTCCCTCTGGGTTCTTGGGTACCCTTCAGGGTTGTCGATTGTACAATGTGAACATATGATGACTGGATGGTGGAAACAATCGAAGCAATAGCTTAATCAGTCACAGACGGATGAATCGTCATCTGTTGCATCTGGTTCTTAACGAGATCTGCGATAGTGCTTTTGATGGACCCAACGATGTTATTGGCATGTGGTCCAGACTTCGCTTTTGAAGAATCAAAACTGAGTTGTTGTGCATTCGATATAATCTCGTAAAGGATCCCATATTATGAGTAGATTAAATCTAACTGTTGAGCCCTAAATATCGCTTCCTCCTTAGAGGACACTCTTGCGTCGATACATATTTCGAGATGTAAGGCAATAAGGACTTAAGGAACCGTTCCAATAAGAACTCAGAAGGAACCTTGGCTTTAATCAACCTCTTCCACCTCGTCCACTCTTGGATATGATCTTATATGTGAATGGCTTTATCATGTCTAGGCATGGATAGGAGATCAATGTTGGCATTGTACCAAACAAGAAGTTAGAAGTGATAAAGGAAGACCAAGGCTAGATCGTGAAATGTGTGAAATGTTGTGCCATCAAGGTCAATGTACCATTTCGATGTGACTCCCATTAAAGTGCGTTGGAAGAGACATCGTTGAATAGAATCATCGTTTAAATAATTAGATGAACACCATAAATGAAACATCATCACATGGTCACCCAGATATTCACCAGATTTACCTTAGAATTTTGGAATGTTTGAAGGAAACTTGGTGAGGATTGAAGACGAGTCAGGATCATGGAAAATCAAATCGTTCATTAGTTTTGATAGGTCTAGCAATTTTAAAGTTTCTAGAAAAGGTAGCCTCAACGGGGACTTAGAATTCCAACTAGTTGAGTTGGAGTTCCCAACTTGAGTACCCATCGTAAAAAAATAACATGGATCTGGCAGTAGGTTGCCAGGAAGAGTTTACGAATGGGCCAAGATTTTTATTAAATCCTTGATGACCATGTTTATATGGAGGAAAACCTCCACCCATCTGGTTCCTGTAAGACAAAGTAGGGTTGCCCCTTACTAACATCCCTTGCAAAGGGAAAATCCCTTGAAAAGGGATTGCCCCTTGATGACATCCCATGCAAAGGGTAAGACCCTTTTGCATGATTCCATTGGTCTTGGAAGGGGTTTCCCCCTGTCAACATTCCAAATGAAGGAAGAGGATTGCTCTCGGACCCACTTAAATAATGTGAAAGGATCAGAAGAAGATGGCATGCCAACGAATAGGAATTCACTACCCATGGGACCATCCCACCCCATGAAGGGATTAGGGATGGAAGATGGGAAAGACCTACTCCTAAGCAAGGGGAATGACGGAGGGATGTGCCCTCCTCCCCAAGGAAAAGCTTGCAAGGGAGTTGAATAACTCCTGACACAAGTGTTACTACTTTGGGGAAACAACTGAGAACCAACTGACACATTATGCATGTCAATCGACGACATTGCAAACAAAAAAATTAATAGATATAAACGACGATGAGGAGGACACACTCAATGGCTGAGTGGACTTGACTATCATCGATGAAGAGTTATCTATCAACGTGACTACCGTGGATTGAACCATGCTAGTCGTTTGGTTAGATATGAAAGGAGGTAGGATTCTTCCTCTCACTATTATTGAAGTGGGGGTTGCAAGGGCCCCTGACCTAAACACTTATGAAGTGTCATCCATGATGGCCCACTGAATAGGGAAATTGTCAATGAAATCTGACCCAGAAGCCAAAATATGCAAGACAAATGGATTGTGGGACCCAATCAACAAAGGATTAAAAGGATGAATGAAGCCTTCGGCTTCAAGATCTGATATTCGTGTAACCTTCGACATAGGAGTGTTCATTTCTAAGGGATTTATCTCTATGATGTCAACAGGACTAGTCGGTACAAAAGTGTATGTTTGATTGAGTCAACACCTTGAGGGAGGCGACTAAGAATTCACTTCAACAAGTGGAAGACCATGAATTCTCCTAGACCGGTGAGGTGGTTGATCAACCACTTTAAATCAAAGACTCAAAGTGGCAACCAATATGCTTACCTAAGCTATCTACGTACACAGAGCACACCACTAGAAAAAATCCTAAGCAAACAACAATCACAAACAAATTCACCAATATTCTAGCTTGGGTGGATTAGGTCCCAAGACCATAGTAGTAACGAAGTTAAGAAAGGACCTTTCGGGCAAAGGCATGGGTTGATTAAGTCCCGTGAACCAACGAACAAAGGAGGGAGAGGCAATTACCCCAACCTCCACTAATCAGCCCTTCCTGGTGCAAGTACCCATGCTTCGCGAGGCACCCTCCAGAGCTACTGAGAAGTGTGATGAAACATCTGCCCCAGTTACCACAAGAAACCCCTCACAATCACCTATGAGAAACCTAGGATCAACTACTAAGAATACCAACTCACAGTCAACATCCAAGGGGTATAGTTGACAATCGAGATCTAATGTATGGGTAGGGTAACAAAGATCGAAGCTTCGAAAGCGCCACCTCTCAGGGAGGTATGGGCACTAGAAAAACCCCCAAAATACAATCTCTCTGCTACATTGAGTCAAACTTTGGAGGAGTTATCTCTTGGGCTCTCCCTCAAGCGACCTCGTGTTTAACTCTCGTGTTAGAGGAGGCTCCTGACTATACCTATACGACAATTGTATTTTAGTGCTCCCTATATCATACTCCTAAGTTTCTTTTTGGCCTTGGAGAGTTAACTCTCCAACCTAATCCAAGGCCCTAGCTTAATCTAGTTTGTTTACCGTAGAAAATGAAAAGTCTAATTTATTTTAATTAAACATTCATTTTAAAAGGGTTGTTGTTTACTCAAAAGGGGCAATGGATGAAACTGAATGGTGTTTTTAAAAGACTCGGTAGAAAATCAAAACACTCATAAGAACATAAAATGCCATATGTTTGTTCTTCATTGAAAATGAGTGCAAAACGCTTCAGAAAAAAGGAGAAAACTCTTTTCTTTTCGATGATATGCAAAATGCAAAATTTTCTTTCAAATGGGATGCATTACTGATACATTTTTTTCTTTTTGAAATGCAAAACAACTGAAAAGGAACTATCCTATCATTTTCGTCAAAACTATAACTAACTTTTAAAAAATGGAACTCTTTCAAGAATGCAAAAAACAATTTAAAACCTAAAAGCACTAGAAAGAAGAAAGCACACTTTAGTAAGTTTTATTTTTCAATGCAAAAGTGGCAAGGACTGAAAAGGAATACGAAAGTATACTTCCTGCGAAATATTTTGTTTTTTATTGTTTGAAAGGTAAAAGAAATAGGAAAATTTTAAATAAACTTTCTTCTCTAAACCAACAAGAAAGGAATAAGCAAGAGGCCGAAGAAAAACTCTGACCTATGAAAACTTGTCAAGGACAACAAGCAGGGCTACCCAAGGCAAGAAAGAATCTGGAAAATAACTTCTCAAACCGACTCTGTAAACTTGAAAATGATCCACAAAGAAATGCAAAAAAATTATTGTTCTCTTTATAAAAATCAAACTAAACAACTACTAAACTTAGAAAGCAACACATACAAAGTCTTAAAGTCCCAGGAGAGACCTCAGACACTTGTCCCAACACCTTTAGACTAGAAAATATTTGAAAAAAACCTCTATAGAAAGATGTATGTGCATGTGCTTAAAGTAGACCGCGTATGTACGCAACTGTCTCAATTGGCGGGCGTGTATGTACAAGACTGTGATAACTACACAACGCATATGTACCTCAAAAAATTTCAAAAAAAAGAAGAAGAGAGACAATTTACCAGCTCAAGTGAATAAAGAAAGACTCGGGTAATCACAAGTTACTAATCTAAGTGTCAGATGGCAGTTTGAAACAAGAGAAAAATAATTAAATCAAGCAAACAAAACAAGAAAGCCCAAAAACAAGCCCACTAGGGAGAAATATCCCCAATATGGTCGCAAGTTTTGCTTTCAGGGAAAATCCCTTACACTAGTGGGCTTACCGCAACAAATTGATAACTGTAAAGAGAGTAAATTCCAAAGTTAACATAGAAGAAAAGTTTTTATAATTGATTCAACTGAAATAACTAACTATCTTGAGGAGAAGAAAAATAAACTCACTAACAATCCTATGTTCGATGTCGTTCCCGAATTCTTGAATCTTCTCACTCTTTGCCAATAGTTTCCTTTGCAACCTTCAAGAACTTCAAGCATACAAGTCTACGCAGAGAGGTAGTTATACTAATAACTACCTGTTAGTCCAATTAAATATAAAGGAATAAACAATGCAACCATTGTTCTACACATCGTATATGAAATAATTGCAAATTAAACATTAAAAACATAATGTTTTTTTAAGGAATGAGCTTCTTACAAATGTTCAACAGTTTTGGTAGTTACAATGTATACCTATCTTGTTGTGGCATTGCTCCATTGAAAAGACTATGGGTCCCTCCACCCAAGATCATGTTATAAAGGTTGGTCTCGACCTTCAATTCATCGATAGACTCAAGAAGAGTATAAGGGAAACTCCTAGTCAAATTGGAAGGTGCTCAAAGAAGACTAGAAACAAGGGTTTCCAGGTCAAGAACCAACAGAAAAATGGGAGGTAGATGGGCTTACAGACATGGCGGGTGAATCCAAATGGATGTTTGCTTTGATATGCAATGAATCATCACCTTTATCCTTGGATCGAATGCTCTATTTAAGCTGTCTCTAGTTGCTTAGAGACAATTGAGTATGGGTAAAAGGAGTTAGATAACTAACCAAACTCGTAACTCAACATTTAATTAGCAAATATATATATATATAAGCATTTATTAACATGTAAGCGACTTTCCTTGGAGCAACCCATGTATATGCATGTTGCATAGTTGTCAAGGTGCATACAAGTTCCAAAAAAGTGTTTTTTTAGAAGATCTCAAGGAGGTATGTGGAAGAGGTGTTTGCAAGTAGGATAGGGACTAGGCCAATAATAATATCAATGCTTCAATTGTGGCAATTGACGCTATAACACTAGGTGTATTGCTTATGTGTGTTGTATAGGTGCCTTGCTTATGTGGATCGCATAGGTGTGTCTCCTATGTGCATCCTTTATGTTCGTTATGTGCTTATGTGGGCTAGATGTTTATCGACATCACTTGGGTTAGTTGCTTATAAATGGCATTTAAGTGCACGAGTGTGTAAGGTACTTATGTGGGTTAGGTGCATCACTAAGTGCACTAGGTGGTTAGGGTTGGGAGTTTGTGGCTTAGATGTTAAGGGGTTTGGGGGTAGCGGGTGAGCTCTAAAGGTGGTAGAAGTTACAAGGACTAAATATTAGCATCACTTATGTGGATTGCATAGTTGTGTTGTTTATGTGCATCACTTGTAATATTTTATAGTAAATGTCAAATATACTGGTAATGAGAGATAATTTCCCATATTTTTTTTCTATGATTTTTTTTTCTTTCTTGGATGCAACTGAGATCAAGGTGGAGTTCACAAAACATCCTTAATTGAGTCCACAAAAACATCCTCAATTGAATCCACAAAAATGTTCTCCAGCACCCCCTACTCTCGTCCCATGTAGAATCGAGTTGGTAACGCTCACGTCCCTCATCGATACCATCGTTGGTCATCCTCCTTCTGTGTGTGCCCTCTTTTTTGTGTACACACTCATTCTTATCTCTATGATACCCTAAACCTAATTCTTATTGCACCGTAAACGTAACCAACGTATGTTACCTCTATTTTCCCTCAAATGGTTTGAGTCACTATCATTTTTGCTTGCTTGCCTCTCTCCTTACGTAGCCTAAAAACCATAAACCTAGTCTTCATAACAAGCACTAAATCTATTGATGCACAAACCCTAACTTCTTCGTCTACTAAACCTTGATTGCCTCAACTAGTAACCAAAACTCTCCAAGATACGGGCTAGAGATATAGGCTCTCTTCACACTTGTTGTAATCTACTTGTTTGTCACACGTTTTCAATCTACAAGCTCGAGATAGGGGTTGTGTCCAAGCCCCAGTAGGTCGATGGTTCGGAATGGTTATGTTCAAACACCTCATGTACTCCAATAGAATCACAGGTTACACTCGCTGGTGTAGCACTAGTTTCTACAATTTATTTTTGCATAGTCAGAATTAAGAGCGACTCATTCTGTAACCATGGGTATTGTCTTATCTGATTACATTCTATATGATTTTTCCGAATGTTTTTCATGAAGATGAATGAAAATAATTGGTTACATGTAGCTTGTGACTTTAGAAATTTGTTGGCATGGTTTGAACTATGAAAGTGAAGTTCAATTGTAGAGAGTCTATGGATTTTTATACATAGAAGCATAATGGGGTGCATTGAAGCATAACCTTTCTTGGTGCAACAACTTCATTGTATTCTTGGTGCAGAATCATTACTAGTAATTTATTGATACATGTGCGTGAAGACAAAAGACAATGCATTCTCTCATCTCCATTGTTAGTGTGGTGTCAACTGACAAAGAAAACTACAGAGAATGGTATAGGAAGATTAAGAGCACACTGAGCTTCAATGACCTATGGAAACGGATTTGCGAAGCAACAATAATCCCTTAGAGTAGAAAAATGACTGAAGAATATGCAGAATCAGAAGAAGAAGAAGTTGTCTCGAAATTGAAGAGTAGCAAATAGGGTAGAAGACCTGGTAGCAGATTAGTCATTCTGACCTCAAATAAAGAACATGAAATATGGGAAGACAAAGACCATAGGACATATGTTGTGATATCTATGAAGTTAAGTGAGGAGGTAAGCCATCATATTTCTTCTATTAATGATTCCTATGGTGCCTTGAAGAGATTGAATGACTTGTATGATACGCACTCTGAATTAGAATTCATACAACTAATGTTGAAGCTCTTCAACCTAAAGTTGAAGAATGATGACCCTATGGCTTTAGCTTCATAAATTAAAGCCATAATGCATGACATTGAAGCCACTGGAGTGAAGATTGATCTCCCTCTCACGGCCTTCATTAAGGCCCTATACCCTACATATTTTCACTACCTTGAATCATTGCAAGCAAGTGGTCAAATGAAATCCATCACATTTGACAAGTTGGTGGAGAAAGTTGCAGAACATGAGAAAGCCTTTGGAAAGAATTCAACTCCTTCAATTGGCAAGACTATTTACCATTCTCATAAAGACAAGAGTAAACAACATGATTCTTCTAGAGGAGAAATTAGCATAAGAGAACGTCGACGTGGAAGAAAGAGTTTTAGAGGCAGGGGGTAGACACAATCAAGGTGATATATCCAATCTTCATTGTACCCATTGCAAAAATAATGGTTCACATGAAGCAAATGACTACAGATTTCCATGGGATAAGATCAAAGAAGAAAGACAACATAAGAAAGAGGACAAAGGTAAACCTTTAGAACCATCAAAAGGTAATCCACCTGAATCTCTCAATTACATTGTTGCTCATTGCAATATAAAAGTAACAAAAGATTTATTTAACACTACATATACTCCTCGAAAAGATGCATGGCTTCTTGACATAGGCGCAACCTCTCACATGACATTCTGAAGATACTTTTTCGAAGACTTCAATGAAAATGTAGATGGCATAGTGCATTTTGTAGATAGGTCCAACCTCAAACCCTCGAGAATGGGCACCATTAGACTCGAGTTGCTTGGATTCCCAAATTTTCTTCTACATAATGTACTCTATCTTCCTGATATGAAAAGGAGCTTGATATCTGTTGTGCACATCAGAAAACAAGGTCACTCTGTTCATATGATCGGTGGCAAAGTTGAAATATGAAAGGATTCCGATAACGTGCTTGTTATGACCAGAATGGAAGATGGAAGACTATTGAAGTTGAATGGGACATCTTCCGGTAGACAAAAGGATGCATACCTCTCTGATCACGGTGAAGGTATAATGTCATCTAGTCTTTTGTGGCATGCTAGATTTGGTCATATCAATTATGATAGTCTTTGTTTATTGAGAAAGAATGGTGTTTCTGGTTTACCAACTATTCCTAGGAAAGTGAAACAATGTGATGCGTGTGTCCTTGAAAAGCATAACAAACAATGATTCCATGTTTTTACTTCTAGAGCATGTAAAAAACTTGAATTGATTCATTCTAATTTGTGCGGCCCTATGCCTATTCCTTCTACAAATGGAAATAAATGTATCATGTCTTTTATTGATGATTACACCTTGATGTGTTGGGTGTGCTTGCTGAAAGATAAATCACAAGCTTTTGAAACATTTAAAAATTTTCATGTATGGATTTAAAATGAAGCTTAGTCTCATATTGGCTCTCTTTGCACCGATAATGGAAGATAATATACTGATAATGAATTTGAAGGCTACCTTTGTTGACATGGAATCAAACATCAAACCACAGTTCCATACAATCCCCAACAAAACGGCGTGATTGAACAAATAAACATGACACTTGTAAATATGGTTTGTTCCATGATGTTTTTTCAAGAATGTTAAACTGATGTTTTGGGCTGATTCAATTCTATGTGCAATTTATGTAAAAAACAGGTGTCCATCTCATGCTCTTAAAAACAAGACTCCTTATGAAATGTGGTATGGCCACATTCCTTCGATGAGGCATCTCAGGGTCTTGATTCCACCTACTAAGCCTCGATTCCCAAGGAGCAAAGAAGCAAGCTTGATGCAAGGAGCCAGAAGTGCATCTTCATGAGGTACTCAAATACCACCAAGGGATGTCGTCTTTACGATGAGACAAACAAGAATTCCATCCTTTCCAGAGATGTAATCTTTATTGAATCCACCAAGAAAGACGAAATTGTCGAGAGACAACTTAATCATCTGGACATATTCACTCATGTCAAGACATATCATGAATTTGATGATAAGATTCCACATCTTGAAGGGGGGGTCCCTATCTTGGGTCAATCTCTGGAATCTCCTTTCGAAGCACCATCTTCCCCACATGAAGAAGTTCTTGCCACTTCATCAAAATCTGAAGTTCAATTGGATGATGTGATTGAGAACATTGAAAAGTTGAGGCTTGATGAGAACTCAACACCATATCAATCGACTGAGAAACCTAGACCATCTCAGGAAGGTCCACCAAAATGGCTCACAAAAACACTTAAAAGTGTTCATCCTTATGAGATCAGAAAGACATGAACCAAAATGTCCTTAAGACAAGATGGAGGTAATGTAGATAATTCAAACTCAAGTGATGTAGATGACATGGAGGTTTCATATGATTGTGAATTGAACTTATCTACTAACCTTCAACCAAATTCCTTTGAATAAGCCACTTCTTGTGATGAATGGAAAGAAGCCATGCAATAGGAATACGATGCTCTCATCAAGAATGGGACATGGAACTTGGTGGATCCTCCATTTGGAACCAAACCAAACGAATGCAAGTGGGTATTCAAGAGCAAGTACAGATCATATGTCTCACTTGACAAGCACAAAGCAAGGCTCGTGGCAAAATAATTTGCATATAAAGAAGGTATTGACTATGAGGAAACTTTCCCCCCCACAACAAAATGGGCTACCATCCGAACTCTATTTTCCATGGCAGCAAAGAATGGATGGAAAATTCAGCAAATGGATGTGAAGACTGCTTTCTTGAATGGAGACTTGAAAGAGAACGTGTTCATGTCTCAACCATAAGAATTTGTTGTGAAGGGATAAGAACATAAGGTATGCAAGCTCATTAAATCCTTATATAGCTCGAAACAAGCACCGCGAACATGGCATGAAAAGTTAATTGAGCATCTTCTGAAATTAAATTTCAAGCATTTCAATCTTGATGATGCAACTTTGTTTGTCAAGAAAGTTGGAAAAACAGTTGTATATCTTGTAGTATATGTAGATGATCTATTGATAACATGGAACAATGAAAGCTACATTGCATCCATAAGGAAAGAGTTGAAGAAAGGCTTCGAGATGATAGATTTGGGACATCTTCACTACTACTTGGGCATTGAGGTGATTCGAAATCCAAGGTACATATTCATCTCCCAGAAGAAGTACATTGGAGAATTTTTGAACAAGTTTGGCATGGCTGAGTGCAATCCTATTTCTACTCCAATGGAACATAATTTGAAACTCACATCAAAAGAAGATAATGAATTTGAGGATGCAACCAAGTATAGACAACTTGTGGGAAGCCTTATATATCTTACTACCACTGGACCAAACATTTCATTTGTTGTTGAGATTCTTTCCAGGTTCATGCAAAATCTTTGTGAAGCATATTTGTCTACTGCAAAAAGAGTTCTAAAATGCTTGAAAGGAATCAAATATTTTAGACTCAGGTACTCCAAGGGAAATGACTTCAACTTGATCAAATATTTTGATTCAGACTTTGATGGGGATAAGGAAAATGTAGTATCAACTTTAGGCTATCTCACGAGTCTTGGATCAACAACTGCCTCATGGAGATCAACAAACAATCAGTTCCAACAAATTCAACAACATAGGCAGAATATGTGGCAACTGCAGAAGCGACAAAGTAGATTGTGTGGCTCAGGAAAATACTTGAAGATTTGCAGAAGAAACAAGTGAATTCTACTCCTCTTCTAATTGACAATACTTTTGCAATCAAGTTGGCCAAGAATCCCAGATTCCATGATCGAACTAAGCACATCAACACAAACTATCACCTGATTTGATATCATGTAGAGGCCAAAACTATTCACTTGAGACATTGTTCCACAAATGAACAAATTGTAGACATCTTCACCAAAGCGCTTGAAAGAGAAAAAATTGAGAAGTTCATAATGATGCTTGGACTCACACACACCCATTCAGATTAAGGGGGGAATGTTGGACATATAATCCTTGGGATTGCATTTCCTATGCAAATATAATTGTAAATATGAACAATCGTAGGTGACAAGAAACATCTGCAGTTATGGAAGACCAACGGTCACATTCCCATGTATTTATTAAGCTACAAGCTAATGCAAATATTATCCTGTGGAGTTATGATTTCTTCCCACTATTGGATTTACAGTATCAATGACCAATTGTTTGAGAGACAAGTTTTTAGATTCTAATTTCAAGACCCTCGTAGTGAGATAATGTACTTATGCTTGTAATTTGATATTCATTGATTCAAATTATTCCATTCACCTAACCAACTCTTGGAATCTAATCTCTAAAATTGTTTGTACTATTGAATTTTCCATCCTTAACTTGTGTTGGACAAGGGTCTACCATTACTACTACCTTGACAGGTTGAAATCCCATAGGATGTGTGGGGATCATAAGAGAGGGTGAATATGATTCAAATGAAGATCCCATGGGCAGAGAAAGGGGGGCAAGAGGATCGTAGTGGGATTATGGTTAGGGGTGAAATTGAGGGTGTGAGCAAATGTATGAAGGTACTTATGGGGTGTGGAGAAAGGGAGCAAGGGTTTTGGGGGAGAAGGATGATGGATTAGGGAAGGGGAAGAGAGTTGAAGGAGAAGGGTAGAGAGGGGGTGCGGGTGAGGAGGATGCAAATGGGGTGCATCAAGGAGAATTGAGGGGAAGTGATGGTTGGGATGAAGTGGGTAAGATCGGGGATGAATATGGTGGCAAAGTGAGTTGCAGATTGGGAGATGGCATAAGCAATAGAGAAGAGTATCAACATTATGTAATTGGAGGCCTATGACCAAATGATTTACTAACATATATCTTAATGTATAATGAAAATAATTGTAATCGAAAGCTTTAATAACCAACTGTGTAATATAACATAGATTGTGTTCTCTTTTGCAAAACTATGTTATCAAAGTAACCATATAGTCATACACACAAAAACACAAGAAATACCTTAGAGAAACATATCTTAGGAAAAACTCCAACTTTGTAATAACTATCTTGCTCTAGTTTTATTATAAATTGTACTTATATAGACTACAAGGCTTTATGAAAATGCAATTCGGAGGAAATGCAATCACATTGGAAAATACACTCACTACATTCATACCTTTGCAACCATGAACTAGTGAATTACCGCTTGTCCAAGTTGCTCTCTCAAACTCTACAGATGGTGCAATTCTAGCATCAAACAGACTTGTGGTTAATCAATTATCTCCTTTGTTATCGGTTGAATCTCCAGTCTAGACTCCTTCTCCCAATGGTCAAACCCCTCTTCCATATTTTCCATCCCTTTTATGTTCGATTCTTAAGGTATGTAGAAGGCCAACAACCTCTGCAATTGTTTTTTCCCAAGAACTAGTTCTAGTACCTAGAAAAAAACTAGATTCACATTATGTCAAATTCAATTATTTTTTCTTTTGCTCAAATTGCCACATGGCACCCTATGATTGGTTAAAGGGGCCACGTGTTAGCATTCTGCATGGCCATGTCGCTTGCCAAATAGGCAACAACCTTCCAGTCTCGGGGGACCTGCTTCATCTATTAAGTAGAAGTATTCAAGCAGAGGCAAGCATATCTCATACTCCAGAGACCTTTTCCTCATCTCGCATGCCTTATTCCCTTGCCTTGTTATTTTGTTGTGGAGTGTGGAGTCAAATTCCCTCTTACTCCCACCTTTTCCTTTCCTTATGCCATGTTTCTTGGTTCTTTTATAGCATGCAGAGGGTAGAGGTAAAACTTTGTCCCTTACCTTACCCCCAACATAGTGTGCTTATTGTTGCATCACTAGCTTTGCATGACCTTGCCTTGCATGGTATGCATTACCACACAGTCCATAGCTCCACACATGGACCTCCACATAACCCTTTTTCCTTAGTCCTTCTAAGTCTTATCTTTCTGCGGAGTGTAGAGAACAAGCTCCTTTCCTTCATTCATACATCCACATTCTTTTGCCTTTCCAAGGTATGGAAATAGAGTTTCGCCAAGGTTTGATGAAGCCTTTCAAGCCACTAACCTGCAACACCACCAAACTATGAAAACAAACCATCTTTCCAAAAGGTTTCCAACATAAGTTTTAAGTATGAAAAATCAAGGGTTCTTGAGCATAAAATCATCTAGAGAAATAAACACAACCATTTTGTATTTTTTAGGATCCATTTGGAGCAAGGTGAGTTGGTGGAAGTCTTGGGTTTCTTTAGTGGTTTTCATGTTCAAACTTACAAAGAATATGATTAGAAGATAAAGTTGGGAAAATGTTAATAGAAAATTTATAACTTTCCATGAAAAAGACAAAAAATATTTATAAATATAAAATAAAATGATAACATCCTCCCTCATATGGCTCGGAGATATATTAAAGGGGTAGCATCCTCCTTCACATAATTTAGGGGAATCTTTATGATGTTTTATTAAAATGTAAGTTTATTAAATAACGTTCTTGTGTTGAATAACTAACCATTATCGAGGTTACACCAACTTTGTTGTAAGTTCATGTAGCTCTCATCATTGATACCTTCTCTCGTTATCTCGTGTGGCTCTTCTACAATCCCTCTAACTTTTTGAATCAAAATATTTTATTAAAATATTTAAAAAAATAAGACTTCCACCAACTCACCTTGCTCCTACTAACACTGATACTCACCTTTCTCTTTTAAGGGGACGATTCCCCTCGGACCTTTGTTGTCCATCTAAAGCCACTTGAATGCCCACATGTGTCATATGATGTTTATCTGTATCCTATCCTCGATCATTTTCCATGTGTCATACATGTCTGCGACATGTCAGAGCCGTGGACACACTTGTACTCCACTTGTCAATCCCGTCATTACCCTGCATCCAAGGTATAAATTTGACAAGCATTCTTACCCGTCAAGTAAATTTTTTATGACAGGTTTCTTTTTAAAGTTGCCCTTCACATGACGTTCTATACTTATTTTTTCCCATCATTTAAATATTATTCATTATATGCATTTTTGTTAATTTTTGTAGTGAATATAGAGTTTGAGCGTCAAAGTGTTGTAGCTCTCCAGATTTTTTAATAGATTAAACTAGAAAAAGTAAAATCCACTTTAAAATTATCTTTTAACATTGCATTTTTTACACATACCTATTTTTAAAATAGGTATATTAATTAATTTAATTGTACAATGAGGCAAACTTTAAGTGATAATATATGACAGAAACAAAAATGCCTTACATATTTCATGTAGTTTGGTGCACGTTTGGTGCTAAGCAATATTCCCAAATCAAGATTTTTTCTTCAGCCCCAGGATTGTATGATGGGATCATTGATGGGGACATGCTTTTTCCATGCCCAAAGAACACTTGTAGGCTATAACTTGTGACTCCCCAAACTAACTACCATGTGTAACACATGCAAGAACGTTGCTTCTTTGCTCTGTCCCCAACAACAATGGAAATGAATATGATCTATCCGTGTGGGACAATACATCAAAGGTCAAGGAGGTAAAACTTATTAGTTCAACATGATGGATGGACTTGCTAGAAGGAGATAGGCAGAGTTCAAAGGAGGGATTCTCTTTCCTGTTCCAACGATTTCAGTTGTGCCGAGTCGTGACTCATGACTTATAAGCGCGTAGCATTGCAATCACATGCCAATATTTTAATTCTCGAGAGTAAGCGCTCACTTATCCTAGATATTGAAGTCACACACACACACACACACACACACATATACATACAACTCCAAAAGGGATATATACTTTGTAGTGTTAGAGCAAGATTTGCCTCACCCTATACAATCTTGCAGAGAGGGCCTTATTCCATTCCCCCAGGCAGACTTACTTTCCCCGATTGATAAATCCAGAGACAAAAACAAATATTTTTCACTGATTGATAAATCCAAAGACAAAAACAAATATTTTCCACTTGTACGCACCTTGCAAGCTATACATCAACCATATACGCTAGCTGCTCCACTACAACCCACATACATCGGGATTTGTGCCAGAAAATCAAAATTAAATGTCGGGTTTCCATGTCATGACAGGAGATCTTTGATCCTTGGCCTTCCATATACTGGAAATGTTCTGACTTGGCCCTTCAGTTGCATTTTGAAGGCTATAAAGAAGCCAGTTCCGAGCTATGGAAAAGGGAGAGAGAATTCAACTTTGAGAGCAAAGTTACTCTAGAGAAATTATTAATTCATTATTGAGTATGCATCCCTTTGTCCTTTAAGTATGAACACAGTGTTCAGCCCCCAAGCTCTTCCCTTATTGATGGATAGCCTCTTTGTCTCCCTTATATGAGCTTGCATTTGGTGGAGGATTGAAGTGGTGGAGGCCCAGTTGGAAGGAACTCGATTTCTTGGTTTCGAACCATGTCGAAACGAAAGTCTGTAATGTTTTCACTTATGTTGATCATTTATTAATATAAATACTCAGTTCCCGTCCAATTGATATCTTGCAAATATATGTGTTATTATCCATGGGCATGTTTGTTTTGTATATTAATAGATTATGCTATCTAATGTGCTAACCTGTTATATCATCACTATATGCTTGCTCTGCTTGTTTGTTGAGAACTTGTTGCAGGTATAAAGCTTTGGGTCAAAGTGTTCAATGGTGTACATCATCAAACGTTTGGATGAGGTAGGCCACTTTCTTACTTCTCTTACACATTAGTTTACATAGCATATGCTGGAATTGAGTCGATTTCTACGGTCATACCTGTCTATTGTGGTTCACCCTAGCCACAGAGAGATTTTCCTCGTAACATAATTGGCGACCATACTGGGGATGAATCTTCTTTCTTAGGGTTTGAAGTACTTTTCTCCTTAGATTGCTCTCGTTTCTATTGTGGTTCTTGTCGTATCATTACTTGACAGCTCTTGTTCACTCTAGGTATGAGTTTTCAACCTTTCTCCCTTGCCTGGCCTTGTTTCAAAGCATATACACCCCTTTTTGCTTGACAATCACATATACACACAGGTTGTCTCACTGCAAGCTGTGTATATACACTCTGTTTGCTCAAACAATTGCATACACCTTTTCTCCTTGTCTGTTTGCTTGGTGTGGTATTTGTTGGGTGGGATTTGATGCTTGTTGAGCCTTCTTAGGTCTTTGTAGTTCCTATTAAGTACCTGTGGGATGACAGGAAACCCTCTTTTGGTTGAATTTTTGGGCGAAGTTTTTCTCTTCATCTTTTCATTTTTATTGTCCTTGCACATTAGGTTGGGTGTTTCATTGTTGGATATCCTCCTTGAGTTATCTCTCTTTTATACATAGTAGGGCTATATATCAAGTTACTTTTCAGTCCATGCATTTTCAGTTTCGATATATTGAAAATACAAAAAAATAGGCATTTTGCATTGCTTGGATTTTTTGTCTTTTGAGTTTTTATCATTAGCTTAGTACATACAATGAAAGGTTGCATTTTTACTTCTGAATTGCAGAGTTGAATTTGAAAATTGCATCGTTTTTTAGGAGCATATCATACATTAAAAGTTAAAGTTAGGACTTTGCATTATTTTCATATTTACTTTCTTGCAGAGTCATAACACCATGAGTTTTGTCACCATACCTTTTTGAGTAATCACAGCCATAAAATCAACGCTATAATTTAAAATTTATTAGTAATGATTTTATTTTCTAGGGTGCACAAACTAGCCTAGGATTTAGTACCTTGGAATAGGATTTTGTGAGTAAACTTCTCCAAGGCAATTAAATCAGCATATGTGTCTGAGAAAGGGAGTTGAGAAGTCCATTGTATAATTGGTAAAATCAGGAGGCTTCACTCACACCAGAGTTAATCATGAGGTCGCGTGAATTTGGTTGAAGGGATATCCCTCGGATACTCGCCTAGCATCAGAAATGTTTCTGTGGATTTATTCATATTTGGGGATCTTGCTAGTGCCCATACCTCCATGAGAGGCGATGCTTTCAAGGTTTCAGGCTTTGCTACCCTGCTCATACGATGATCCAGACTTACGACTACTCGCCTGTGCATCGGTTATACAATGGTTTATTAGTTGCTTGACTTAGGTATCTCATAGGTTACTTGCAGAGGTTATTCTGCTAGTACCCTGGGCCGGATAGGGGTCCAACAACACACAACCTTTATGGAGGATTACCTCTCCGAGGGGATCTGACCGATTGGTTGTTAAGCCCACGAGGGCCCCTATAATTGATTTCGTTACCTCTGATCTTTAGCGGGGAGTCTCAGGTCCCTCTTGGACGAGATAGACCTTCTTTAGGGAGGGAGGCCACTCAGCCACTTTAGCCCGTCTGCATGCATATTTGCCATTTGACTTTTGGTGTGCTTTTTAATTACTAGTTGGCCTTAAGAGCCTATACTGAGCCCTCATTATGGATAGTGGAGTCCCTTTAGCTCCCTTGTTTACTGCTACTTACCCCATGATGCTCACTCAGTTCATGGGGACGAATCCTCCTGTTTCTTATAATGGTATGCAGAACTTTGGTACTTAGTCCGCGCCTTGGGTCTCTAGTCATTCTCTCGTTGATATGCCTTCACCCTTGCAATCCTCTCCCTAGTCCACTTATATGAATCCTAGCATATCTGGGGGAACCATGGCCCCAATGCTTACATCTTCGTTTGATATGAGTTATTTCCCCCAACCTTCCTTTACAACAAGAGGTTGGAATCTCCCATCTTACGGATCCAATCTTGGTTATGCTCATTTAGGAGCCAATACTCAGATGGGTGCTTATTCTACCTACTACACTCCATCCATGTATCCTCCGTCTGCCATGTCAGTTCCTTTAAACACTTTTTTCCATGGAAAGTCCTCATTGTTATCACTGAAATTTCGTCCGCAAATGGTTACAAGAATTCAGCATTGCCAAACAGTTATGAGGTCACCCATGGACCAAAATTACCACAAAAACATTTCCAAAGGGTCAAAAACTATACAACCAGTAACAAAATTAAAGTGTGCTATGGCTACACAGGGCGCGTGCGCCCATGCGCAAAACATAAATGCAGGAAACGTGCACATGCACCCGATGCGCGACTGTGGTCGCAAAAAGCCACGCACATCTGAGAACAACGCATTTATGAGAGTGGTCGGCCTCCCACCCACTTCTGTTCAGCTTCCAAGTTGATTTGACACTCAAATCTGGACTAGATTCGACTGGGTGACTGGTTAAAGACCTAGAAATGCCCTAGTTAGCCTCTTTACACACTACAAGCTGGTTGCACAATACCTCAAAGAGGTGCTATAAAAAGGCCATGGGTGCACTTCATTTTTCAAAGAATTCAATAGCAAAGTTATGTTGCCGCTATTCTCTTGAGGAATCCTCTATTCTCATCAAGAGTATACTAGCATCATTGCATTGGGCAATCTATCTAACCCCTTGAGTGGATTAGCAAAGAATTCTTTCACCATTTTCATTTCAAAGTTGTAAGAAGAGCTTATTTATGGGGGTCCAAGAGCCCTCCCTTGGAGGAAGAAGGGACTCATAGTCCTCTTTCTTCTTGGTGTTTTCTTTTACTAATATCAACCTTACCATTGGTGACATGGGTCTTATTGTTTCTTTTGTCCTTATGCTCATTAGTTTAGTTGTTATTTTATTTCTTAGTTTAATTCTTAGTTGTTCTTTTATATTTCTTTCCCTAACCCTTTTCCTTACAGTTGTCCTGCTTAGCAAACCCAACTAAGCTCGCAAGCACCTCTGTTTTGCTCACCAAGGTGACGAAAGAGGCGCAACAAATTAGCGACTCCACTGGGGAAAGGTATCAATTTCCTACCCCATTTGGGTTTTTCTAGCTCTTCTTTTGGTTTATTTAACTTGCAGGTGCATTATCCGGCTTAAGCCGACTTGCAAACCATCCAATTCCAAGTTGAATTGAGAGAATTCCATCCGAAATTTTCTTTCACGACCGTGTGTCATCTGTGCGCAGGTTTTTTGGCCCACAGATGCGCATCGTGAGCACATGCGCCTAAGTCACGGTTCTGTTTTGCGCACCTGCGCCCATAAGCTCGTTTTGGTCTGCGCACAGGCGCTCAGTGCGCCTCTGTCTACACTGAGACCCGCGCACCTGTGCAAAAAATACACATTGTAAGGTTTTTGAGATTTGAGGAAGGCCCTTAGCCTTCTTAAAAGTGATTTCATGCATGTTTTAAGCTGCACCACACTTAGTTCCCTCTTCATATAAAGGGATTAGTCAAAACACATAGGCACTTAGGAGGTTTAAATCATTATTTCCTCTTTTGCTTTCATTTTCGCCACATGGATGGCTTGCTTTGACTAAAAGTATAAGTTCAAAATCATTTGTAATCACATAAAACTTGCATTGGGACTAGAAGTTGGATAACAATCGCTTAGCATGCTCTTTTCTCACGCTTCCAAGCGACCTTGAGAATCAGAAAAAGATTGTAGGACAATTTCATCTCCCTTAAGAAGATTAAAACCTTTAGGAGAGGGCAACAACCCCTCTTGGGACTCCTCTTAGTTTACTTTTCAAGAACATCTTAAGATTGTAATGGGCCCATACATGCCCACATGCTACAAAGATAGGACAGTGTTGAAATTTACTTTCTTAAATTAAATCACTAGGGAAGTTTAAAGGTTTTGTAATGGGCCCATACATGCCCACGTGATCACAATCTATGATAGTTTCAAAGCTTTTCTTAGATTAAATCACAATAGGGAGTTAAAGGAATAGTAAAGGACCCACATGTCCACATGCTAGTTTCCTAGGGACTTTTGAATTACGCAAGGTTGTACCAAAGGCACTTAGTTAATTAGGTAATCAACACTTGTAAGGATGAAGCGAAGTCCACATGCAGCAAGGTGACACCTAATTCATTAAAACATTGGCACACTTTCACTCATTCACACACAAAAGTCACTTATCACTCACATAGTTTTCTTCTCGAAAGCGTGGAGGACAAAGTAAGTTTCCTCCAAAGGATTTCGAAACACCCCACCCTTTTCTTGACGAAACTATCCACTCCCATTTAAATTCAAAGAGGTTGGTTCACACCCCCAACCTCTCAAACAAATACATCTAAATTTTTTCTAAAAACTTGCTAAGTTTTCCTCCACCGAAGGTGCCAAAAGAAATTTTTTAGCCTAGGTAGGATTTTGGGGATAGGCATCCAAATAACTCCCTGTTATCTGGTTCTCGCATTGTCAAAACAATAGAAGTTGTCAAATAGGAAACTGAAAATCCTCCAAGTCATGTGTTCCTAAACCATAAGGCAAGGAGATACTAGTGAAGGGTTGAAGGCCGAGGTCCAGTTGTTCTGTGCGTCCCCCCTCGAGGCACCCACCTCTTGGACGAGATCCAGCCCGTGACCCATTTTTTAGGCCAAAAATCTAAATGCCACACTTTGACCAAGGTACCTAGTGACCAAATTTTAGGACATCTACTCAGGTGGCAATTGTGGGCTGCAATTGCATCTTGATCGGATTTTGTGTGGCTATTGGGAAATATCGCCAGCTCTTTCGGGATATGCCCCCTTTACCCCTCATTATAACTGATTATTTCATCCTTCACTAGTTTCTCTTCCGGTGA
>JZKD02S1677148.1:17533-30884 GCA_000966675.3 Picea glauca | reverse complement strand
TGATTGTTTTGGGGTCCTTGTTGGTTTATTGGGGTTTTTGTTTAATTGGTTGTGGGCTTTGTAAACCCCCCTTACCCTTGTTGTGGGCTTTTGTTTTATTTTTAGGGTTATGATTTTTGTCACATGGTTAAATTTATAATTTAAACATGTGACTTTTATTACAACTTAACTTAACCCTAAACCCTAACCTTGCCCTAACCTTTTACTATATAATGGACCCTACCCTCTACTAGACATTCACACATTCTATTGTTATAGCGTGGAGCCTCCTTGAGCATGCGGCCTCAGTTCTAGTATGCTGAAGTGTGTTGCAGTCCAGATTTATGGAGGATTGAAGTTTCTGTTCTATCCCTTTCTGCTATAGCGACTCCTTGGTAGGCTGCCGTCCCCTTTTATGCTGTTATAAGGGAGCTGTGTGGAGCCGCTGCTTGTTGTAGGTGTGCTTACTGAGGGTGCCGCTGTATATGTCTGCCGTGTGGTATTTGCTGGGTGCCGCACCTCTCTTCAAGGATGCCGTGACTCCTCTTAGCTGCCGCTGGTTCCAGCTTTTGGGTGTGGGGTTTTTGAAGCTTACAGTTGTGGCAAGGGTTTACACTCAGACTGAAATCCCAGATCTGAAAGTCACCTGTGGGAAAGGTTTGGTTTTTGAGGGTTCAAAGCTGTAGTGATTATCCCTTCAACCGTTTAACTTGGTGGCATGAATTTTCCTTCATTCTTTGGCATAAAAGATCTGTGTTAGATCCATGAACTGAACCTTTGTCTGAGCATAACATTCAGGACATAACCCTATTGTGTTTTGAGCCTTCTTCACAGGTAAGGCAAGTACCAGGTATGTTTCTTAATTGTATCTTCTAAAGTTCAGATCTGAGTTGCTATCGAATTGCCTTATAGAATAAGCTTTGCATGATCTATAAGTGATCTTCTTTGTTTACTGTTTGAGCACAGTCATATAGAAGAAGCCTTGTATTACTGTTTTGATCTGCTGTTGCTTTAGAGGAGCTATTTATCATTGTTTAAAGATCTGAGTTTATTGCTTATAGTCTGAGTTTACTATGGTATTGTTCTATCATTTGTGCTCCTTGTTTTGATTATAGTACCAGAACTGTTATAAATCTACAGTCATAGATCTGCTGTTGTATGGATCAGCTGGTGCATCTAGAGAGCTGATAACACTGTCTATGAACTAGGTCATTTATCTTCTGACTTTGAATAAAAGTATACTGTTAGACCTGATATATTTTCTGAACTACTGCTGCCACTATATACCATAGATCTGTTCTTCAATATGTTATCTCTGTCTATGTTCTAAATCTAAGTAGTTTTGCATTAAATAATTAAAAAGAGACTGCTGTTTTAAAATTACCCTAAAATCTAACAACAAGAACTGAAGCTTGGAGTTAAAATGGATTTTAATAGAAGGCAAGAGTTTGGTTCATAATCAGGAAGAATCCTAGCCAATATAATGCGAACGATTTAATTGTGTCTGCTGTTGCAGTCAACCATGGCAGAACCTGTGAACTCTTGCTCATGTATTTTTGACAATAGTTCCTTTTAAATTTTAAACTACCATGTCATGAACTTTAAAGTTTAAACTCCCATGTGACGAATCAGCAGAAATCATAGAATTTGAAGTCTTTATTTACTAATTTTTAAAAAATATTTATTTGAATTAGTTTGTTTGGTTTTGGCAGTTCAATTAGCATATTTTATTCCAGCTTATCTGGGCTACATGTTTATGATTAAGTATGTTTATCTCACAGTTTGATTTTTTTCATATGTTACATTGTAGACCTTTTCCCCGAGTGTAACTTTAAAGTCTCATTTATAGGAGGGCAAGAGTGTTTAATCTTCTGCACTGCATATTCTCAGGCCCATCTATGATCGACGTGGTTGTGTGAAGAGAGTTAGTTAAGGTAAAGAGTTTGTGCTGGTACCAAATTTTGTTCCTTTCTGTAACACAACACCTTTGTGTATGATAGATGCGAGGCGCTTGGACAAGTCAGGAGCTTTGCAACTTTAAGGTAGAGAGAGTGAGAGGGAGGGAGAAAGCAGGGTGGAAATTTGGGTAATTTTAAAGGAGCCTCTTGATCAAGCTTTGGGAGGGAGCTTTATTACATGAGCAGGAAGCAGGGGAGTGGGTCAAAATGGTTAAGTACATCACTTCTGGATGTATCATAGCTGAGGAGCCTCTTGGAGCAAAGGAGGGAGCGATGGTGCTTGTTGGGCATCACTTTCACCAAAGATTGCTCTCTTGGTTTGCCTCATAGCATCCGGCTTTGGCCCAGCTCTCTGCTAGCGAACAAGGACACTAGGGTGCTGTTATATTGAAGAAATGGTCGTACCAGTGCAATCTCTGGTCAATCCTACTCTCCCTGAAGAGAGTGATGCATCTTTCAATCACGTCGTCAATATTATTGATCCTGCACCTTCTGAACGAGAGAGAGTTGGTCTTTCACCAAATCCTCTCCCTCCTAGTTTTGAGAAGATCACTTTCGACTGGGATAATTCTGTGGAGTATCCAATACCCTCGCCTATGTCTTTTCTAGTAAGAGACATTATCTGATCTATCACATAGACTATTTACTCAGTTAGTGCTTTAGCCTCCTTGACTTGGAGAGCTTTGGGTTTTCCCAAGCTTATAAGTCGACTATTCGTAACATACTGACATTCCACAAAAGGTCGGTACGGGAGCCTTGGCCTCCCCCATTACATATTGATTAGAACAACATAACGAGTTTAATTTAAGCTCTTTTCCATCTCGTCTTTAAAAAAATGAAAAGATTGCCGAGTGATTTGTCCCTTTCACACTCGTTAAATCGGATTTGAAAGATCACGAGTCTTAGTTAAGCTTTTTTCTGACTCGTTATCAAAAAGTGAAAAGATCGCCGAGTGAACTTGTCTTTTTCACACTCGTAAATTGGTTTTGAAGAGACATCTACTTGGCACAAGTTTATCCCTTTTTCACACCAAGTAGACTAAAAGACATAAAAAATGACATTTTTTGGCGTTAAGTTGTGATTGCATCTCAGTCCCTGCTTGCAGTATTGAGCCTATAGCTGGTTCTCGCTTTGTGTTATAAACTGTTTGTCTCAGCTATTTTGCATCCTCAACCAAGCAGAGCCTTGTTTATATCCTTCACAATTTGACACCCTATACCTAGAAGAGAACATTCCCCTGAGTGTCCATTTCCTGCATGCACTTCCTTGCATTGAGCATAGGTACGTTCCATTGCTGGAACTAGTTTTGCTTACTTGCGACACTCGTTTCTTCCTTTGTATCATAGCATTCGTTTGTTATGAAAAAACAAAAAAAGGACGGGCATGAAGAGAGTATTATCTTATATCGGTAGCAGTCATGTCGCCTTTGAATAGAGCACAAAGTTATTGGAGTCCATTCATCATAATTTTGGGTTTAGCATGGCCTTAGGAAGCTGAGCTCGTTACAGAGTCTTCTCTACCGACTGGTTAGTCTTCTAGTCCCTACAAAGAACTTCATTGATGCCTCCTGCATCTCATGATTTCATCATTGGGTCTATACTGCCAGAGTCCACCATATGTCTCTTGCTCTTGTTCAAAGGAAGTCTATTAATCGATGTCGACCACTCCTCAAAACTCTTGACTTTGCATGTTGGCCATACTCTCAGTTTCTCTTAGAATCACATGATATTGTAGTCCTATCATGCACCTTGGCCCTACTTTCATCATTGGTAGGTCACCTTGAACCCAACAATTGACATTTCATCATTGGTTGTTGACTAGGTGGTTTCCCTTGTGTTCGACGACAAGACATCTATTCACACATTGAGATCCGTGCAGTGTTTTGGATGCCATTAGCCTTATTGGTGGTCTCCTCGCCTTTGTCAGCAGTTTTTCATCATTGACTGCTATTCAGAGGGTCTTTTTTGTGTACCGCTTGCACTTGGCACACGCGAAAGACGCACAGGGTCGTTGGTTCGTGAACTTGTTTTTTGTTTGATTTCCACCAAATCATGAAGCTCCTGCTTTGTACATCGTGCCGACTGATGAGAGATGCTTTAATGCTCTCCTTTCAGCAGGTCTCTTTCCATCGACATCAGCCCATTTATTCTGGAAACGAGGCCTAGAGTCTTATGAGTACCTTGAGGCTTGAAGCCATTAGTGGCAGGCTCTCTTGCCATCGACAGTTGGGAATACATCAATGTCTCTTGATCAATGGATTCTTTAGGTGTTCGACACCGACTCCTCTATTCACACTTGTAAGACTGTACTCGGTGCCTTGATACCTACTTTCATTATCAATGAAAGACTGTCTTGTGTTTGTTAACGGTATGCATCAATGATCGGTAATCAAACGATGTCTCATTGTGTTTGACCTCAACTCCTTTATTTACATGATGTAGACTTGCACCCTTGGCGGATAGTGTAGAAGACTTGGTTTTGAATCATGCCAACACAGAAGTCTGTAATGTTTTCACTTCTGTTGATCATTTATTAATAGAAATACTCCTTTCCCGGTCCAATTGATATTTTGCAAATATATGTGTTATTATCCTTTAACAGTGTATATTCTCATGTATTTTTATCTATGTAGGTTCCTTCAAGCTGCTGTAAATCAAACTAAATTTCATGGTGAGTGCATCGTACTACGTTGAACCTGGTTATCTCTTTTTTATTTCCATTATTGAATTGTTCTTTCCTTTAACGATGTATATTCTCAAGTACACCCGTCAAATATCCGTACCCACCCACTCCAGCCAGCAGCCAGCGCTCCGTGCCCTTGTCCTCTTGTTCATCTATAGGAGGGGCTATCATTGAGGAGATTCAATTGAATTGTAAAGGGTTGAAGTGGGTTTGGTTTGGCTTTGTTGATTTACGTATTTTTGTTATTATTTTGGACGAGTGGGATTAACGGGAGATTATTAAGCCCAAATTTCCAAAGATAAAATTTTCTCATTCTTGAAATAATTTTGCATCTTGCATTCATTTGCCTTCTCTTCTCTGGGATTTGAAATCCCTTCAATTTGAAGACATTGGGGTTGTATGGATCATTTAGGGTTTTATCTTTGTGAGGCAACACTGATGCTACAATTTGGTGTCTAGAAATAAGCGAAATTTCAAACATAATTTATTTTTTAGTGGTTTTATTCTTCTTGTAGACTAGTTTTCACCTAATTGTTTGCAATCATTTTGATAAAACGTGGTTAATATTAATTTTGTGCTGTCTGGTTTAGATATTGTAAAGTTTGGACCTAGGGTGTTCCCATGTGATGTTGAGTAGATTTTTGTAGAGAACTGTTTGGGGACCCAAGGGAGGTTCCCTAACTAACAAAGACCCTAGTTAGTGCACGAAGCCCAAGAGTGATCTAGATTACTAAAGAGAGACTAACCAAAACACCTTTCATAGCCAAAGAGGCTACTGTGGAGGACAAAGACGAAGGGGGGTCCCTACCATGGCACTTGACATCAAATTGGGTACTAGAATCACACATCTAGACAAAGGTAACATACTTTAATGGTGATACTTTAACATATTGTAAGGCATTGCTTGGATGGATAATAGGATATCGGGTGTCATAAATATGGAGAATGCACCATAAGATACCCCATGTACAAACATACCAAGAGATATGTTGAAATTAGTGTAGCTGCAAGAGCCATTCTCCTGGAGGATGGCATAAGACCCTAGCTGTGGACTAGGGCCCCCAACACACTCCTGGGGTTTCTTGGTATGAGACCAAGTAGTGAGAGCCATGGCAAAAGACCCTTATGAGGGCCCCCAGTAGATGACTAGGGTTCTTGGTCTAGGACCAAGCAGTAAGACCTTAGATGTGTTCTAGAGCCTTTGGATGTGTTCCAGGGAATCCTTGCCTGGTGCTTGGATTGATCCTTGGATGTGTTCCTTAGTTGTTGATATAAGTCCCTAGATGTGTTCTAGGGCCCCTAGATATGTTCCAGGGAACCCTTGCTTAATGCATGGGTTGATCCTTGGTCTTGTACCTTGGTGGATAAGACCCTAGATGTGTTCTAGGGCCCCCAAATGTGTTCCGGGGCAACCTCGTCTTTGACCAGGTAGATCTTGGTGTAATACCAAGATGTGTTGATGTGTAATTCTCTTCCTCTCTCCTGGGATGATCCATGAGACCTAGGAGTTACTATGAAGATGGACATGACCACATTGTTGATGTACCCTCTTATGCAACGATGATAAAGTTTACAGGTCATTATGAGACTCAGGTGGACATGTTTTGCCATTATGAACCCCCCCTTGACTTTGTCCTAACAAGTACCCCCTTGTTGTTTTGCTTTCCCTCTTGTTTTATGTGATTGGGGTTTTATGTGTTTAGGGTTTTTATAATTTATATTAATATTAATTGACATATTAATTAATATTTATATTAATTAAATGTCAATATTTAATTATAATTCTAATTACTCTAACCCATCTCCCTAACTATAAATAAGACCTTACCCTATTGCATTTGATCATACACTCACTCTCTCCTCGCTACAACTACCTCGGTGACTACTCTCTTGTGTGGTGCAACCTCTCTATTGGTTATCAGTTTTTAGATCTGAGTTTTTTGATTGATGTTGGATGGAAGCTCCTCCTTGGTACTTGCTGGTGTAGAGGGTGCATGCGGCCCCTCTTCCTTCAGCTGCCGAACCTGTCTACTGGGTAGAGGTGCCTTCTCCTTGGCTGTCGGACCTATCTCCTAGAGTTACAGCCTGGGTATGAGAGCTGCGACTCCCTTTCTTTGACTGCCAGATCTGTGTTTAGCAGCCATGACCTCTCCTTCATCTATATTTGGCTGTCGCAACCTCTTTTTGGGCTCTCTCCTTTGCTGTGTGAAGGTTATAGATCCTTCTTTTGGCTGCCGCGTGGTGTGCTAAGGTCCCTATGGGGGTTTTACAACTTGCTATCCAGTTTTTCTGAGTTGAGGGTTTGTTGTTTGCTTGTGGAGGGTCTGATAACTTGCTGTCCAGTTCTTTCTTATGCTATATCATTGTTTTGTGGAGGATTCTTTCTGCTGGGGGTATTACTGTTATCTACTTGGAAGTCTGTGGTAGTATTGCTGTTTCTTTTGGGGGTCCCTATCTTTGGCAAAACTGTCCCACAGTCCACATTGACAGAGATCAAACCCTAGAGGTTTGATCCATGAACCTAAACTAAATTTTGAGCATATTTACAGAGGCATACATCCACACATGTGACAGGTACATCTATCATTGAATCAAGAGGTAAGCTAAAAGTTTATTTTTTATACTCAGAAATTTTGTTTGTTTCCAGATCTGTTTATATCTCTTCCTCTTTATGCTGATCTAGTGTACAGAATTTTTTAAAGCATTTTGGTTTTCATTTTTCCCTAATTCTAACATGGTTTCAGAGCTTAGGGCGTGAAAAGAGCTCAAGAATTGCAGACTTAAGCCTGCGTAGATCCATTCCTTAGGGTTTGTTTTGCAGATCAACAGTTTCTCATCTTCATAATCTGATCTAGAACTCAGCATGGCCTCTTCTTCAGTCAAAGTTGAAGATAAACTTGAAGGGGCCTCCAACTTCAATGCTTGGAAGTGTAGGATACTCAACATCTTAGAAGAGAGTGACTTGGATGAGCTGATTACTAGGGTAATAGAAGAACCCACTTCAAATACTGGCAGGGCAACATACAAGAAGAAACAGGCCAAAGCTAAAAGAGTCATTTTTGACTTAGTTAAGGACAACATGATACCCATCATTCATCATCTAAGGACTGCTAAAGATTGCTTTGATGCCCTAGCAAATCTCTATGAAAAGAAGGCTCCAACTCAGAAGATAATATTGAAGAAACAAATACGTACGTTAAGGATGGGAAAGAATGAAACCATCGCTGCTTTCTTCTCTAAGATTGCTCAAACCAAAGATCAGCTTACAACAATAAGAGTTGCTGTGGATGATGATGACCTTGTGGAAACTGCAGTTGATGGACTCTCCGAGTCATGGGGAACTTTTCTTGCTTCAGTCAATGGAAGAGAAGCTCAACCCAACTTCGAGAGATTATGGCATGATTGCTTAGAAGAAGGAAGACTCAAAAGAAGAAATGAACACTCAACTGTAAGAGATCATGCCTTTTCAGCTAAAACCAAGAGATGGAAGGAGTTTTCTCAACCTAAAGGCAAAGGTAAGAAACCTCAAGGTAAACTATCTCATCTTCATCCTCATTTATTTAAAGTAAGATGTTTTAATTGCAATAAGCTAGGACATTATGCAAAAGATTGCAGGAACCCTCCCTCTCAGCAGAGAAGAAAAGGTAAGTTCCATGCCTCAATTGCCACTGAAGAAGCAGAGCCTCAACAGGAACTTCAAAGAAGAAGAACCCGGGCATCCACCAAAGAGCAAGAACAACACCAAGAATATTATCTCATCTCAGCTCTTTTTGGCACTATAACCAAGTCAGTGGAGGTTTGGTTAATGGACAACGATGCCTCCAAACACATGACAGGTTTCAAACATAATCTTGCAAACTATCGGGATAAGAAGTTCAATGTAAAGGTAGAATTGGGTGACGATGGTACTTATGACATAAAAGGGTTTGGATTTGCTTCTTTCCAGCTTCAATCAGGTAATGTATTTCATCTTGATGAAGTTCTTTATGTTCCTGGTTTAAAGAAAAATTTAATCTCAGTTGCAGTGTTAGAAAGCAAATGATACTCAATAGCCTTCACCAAAGGGAAGACTCTCATGTGGCCCTCAAATGGAGATTTGAGCTTTGCCATGATTATTGGAACTTGTGAGAGTGGACTTTACAAAATCACAGGTCAAGTTGTTCAAGCACTAGCTCATGAGATGAGAAACCCCTGCAAGCTCTGGCACATAAGGCTTGGACATTTCAACTACAACGCACTTCCAAGTTTGCAAAAGATGGTAACAGGTATGCCATTGTTTTCATTTGAGCATGATAGTGTTTGTAGAGGTTGTGCTCTCGGTAAGAATATAAAGAAAGCTTATCCTCACAGCAATAGAAAATCTAATGGCATTTTAGATCTAATTCATTCCGATCTTTGTGGAGCTATGACTGCTCCATCTATGAATGGTTGTCTTTACTATATCATTTTTATTGATGATTGTTCTCATAAAACTTGGATTTACTTTTTAAAGACTCGATGGATCTTTCAGTAGATTTCAAGATTTCAAGAATCTTGTTGAAAATCAGACAGGTAGACACATCCAGGTTTTCAGAATAGATAATGGTAAAGAATTTGACTCCTACAAGTATGATGAACTTTGTCGGGCTTCCGGGATTAAGAGGGAGCTGACTGTGCCTTATAATCTCCAATAGAATGGGGTTGTAGAAAGAAAGAATAGAAAAATCTGTGAAGCAGCCAGAGCCATGATGTATGATCAGAATTTACTATTATCTCTGGGGGTCGAAGCTGCAAGTACTGCAGTCTACATTCAGAACATGTGTCCTCTTAAAGCCCTTGAAGAGAAAACTCCCGAAGAAGTTTTCACCGGTATAAAGCCCTCAGTTGATCACTTGAGAATCTTTAGCACTCCAACCTATATTCATATTCCAAAAGAAAGGAGGACTAAGCTAGAGCCCTCCGGAAATAAAGGAACTTTTGTGGGATACAGTGAAACCTCAAAGGCTTACATAATTTATATCCTAGGTCAAAAGTTCATTGAGGTCAGCAGAGATGTGACCTTTCATGAAGAAACAACTTTTCGTCGTGCTAGAGAGCTTCCATGTGATAAAGAGGAGCAAGAAGCTCGATCTCCTGAACCTTCAGATTCACCTCTTCCAGATGTGCAAAGGGAGGAGACCTCAGAGCCTTCAGTGGATCCCACAAGGGATACTATTGAGTTTCCCTTAGAGAAACCTCTTGTTAAAAGGAAACCAGCCTGGTGTTGGGAAATTCTAAAGGAAGTAGAAAAACATGCAACACCTAAAGGTACCTTCAGAGAAAGCAAGAAACTAGATAAGTACTTCGGCCTAATAACTCAATTGAATCTTGTGATTGACTCAGAACCTTCCACCTTTGAAGAAGCCTCCAAACATCAAGTGTGGAAAGATGCTATGATAGAAGAGTATGATTCAATTCTAAAGAATGATGTATGGGCAGTGATCCCAAGACCTCGTGGCAAATTAGTGGTAACCTCCAAATGGCTTTATAAAATAAAGCATACAACAGATGGCAATGTTGAAAAATTCAAGGCTAGATTTGTGGCTCATGGCTTCTCTTAGAAAGAAGGAATTGACTATGACGAGATCTTTGCTCCTGTTGCCAGATATACTTCCATCAGGGTCATTATCTTTCTTGCTGCAATTTTTGGTTGGAAACTTCACCAGATGGATGTTAAGATTGCTTTTCTTAACGGTGAAGTTGAGTAAAAGGTTTATATCGAACAACCTGAAGGGTTCGTGATCCATGGAAAAAAATCTCATGTGTGCAAACTCAAGAAAGCATTGTATGGATTGAAGCAAGCTCCGAGAGCTTGGTATGGGAGAATTGACAACTTTCTTCAGAATCTTGGGTTCACCAAGAGCATAGTAGATCCCAATATCTTAGTACTATATATGGATGATCTATTCCTCACAGGAGAGGAAAACTTGATAGCTTAGACTAAGAGGGAGCTTTCAACATAATTTGAAATGAAAGACTTGGGTCTTATGCATTATTTTCTGGGCTTAGAGGTGTGGTAGAAACCAGGTGAGAACTTTCTCTCACAGAGCAAATACGCAGTTGATGTGCTCCGCAGATTTGGCATGATGGGTTGTAAGTCCATGTCCACACTGATGATTTCTAACCTGAAGAAATTACAAGACCAAGTTACAAGTACAGATCCAAAAGACCCCACCTTATATCGGCATATTATTGGGTCCTTGATGTATCTTATACATACCAGATCGAACATTTGTTATGTAGTGAATGCCCTCAGCTAGTTCATGTGTGAATCGAAGCATATTCATATGGTTGCTATTAAATATATTCTGAGATATGTTTGGGGGACTATAACCTATGGGCTTAGATACACTTCTTGTGGAGGTGTAATGCTTCATGGATATACAGATTCAGATTGGATGAGCAGTACAGTGGACCAGAGGAGTACTTCCAGATATTGTTTTAGTTTGGGTTAAACCATGATCTCCTGGTCCAGCAGGAAACATGGCTCCATAGCCTAGAGCACTGCAGAAGCAAATACATTGCTGCAAGTGCTGCTAGCAGAGAAGCAGTGTGGCTCAGAAAGCTACTTTCAGACTTGTTCAGTGCTGAGCTAGAACCTGCAGTCATCCACTGTGATAACCAGAGCTGTATAAAGCTCTCTGAGAATCCGATGTTTCATGACAGGTCGAAACGCATTGAGATGAGATATCACTATGTTCGGGACATGGTGCAGAAGAACATTCTCAATATTCAGTATGTTCCGACGACAGAACAAACTGCAAATATTTTAACCAAGCCACTGTCCTTGACAAAGTTTGTGTACTTTCAAGACAAGCTTGGTGTTGTTGAGAATGCCTCTCTTGCTGAGAGGGAGTGTTGAAATTAGTGCAATTGCAAGAGCCATTCTCTTGGAGGATGGCATAAGACCCTAGATGTGGACTAGGGCCCCCAACACACTCCTGGGGTTTCTTGGTCTGAGACCAAGCAGTGAGAGCCATGGAAAAAGACCCTTGTGAGGGGCCCCAGTAGATGTCTGGGGTTCTTGGTCTAGGACCAAGCAGTAAGACCCTAGATGTGTTCCAGGGAATCCTTGCCCGATGCTTGGATTGATCCTTGGATGTGTTCCTTGGTGGTTGATATAAGTCCCTAGATGTGTTCTAGGGCCCCTGAATATGTTCCAGGGAACCCTTGCTTAATGCATGGGTTGATCCTTGGTCTTGTACCTTGGTGGATAAGACCCTAGATGTGTACTAGGGTCCCCAGATGTGTTCTGGGGCAACCTGGTTTTTGACCAGGCAGATCTTGTTGTAATACCAAGATGTGTTGATGTGTTGATGTGTGATCCTCTTCCTCTCTCCCGGGATGGTCCATGAGACCTAGGAGTGCCTATGAAGATGGACATGACCACATTGTTGATGTACCCTCTTATGCAGTGATGATAAAGTTTATAGGTCATTATGAGACTCATGTGGACATGTTTTGCCATTATGAACCCTCCCTTGACTTTGACATGTTTTGCTTTCCCTCTTGTTTTATGTGATTGGGGTTTTATATGTGTTTAGGGTTTTTATAATTTATATTAATATTAATTGACATATTAATTAATATTTATATTAATTAAATGCCAATATTTAATTATAATTCTAATTACCCTAACCCATCTCCCTAACTATAAATAAGACCCTACCATATTGCATTTGATCATACACTCACTCTCTCCTCTCTCTGCTTGCTGCGGCTACCTCAGTTACTACTCTCTTGTGTGGTGCGGCCTCTCTATTGGTTATCAGTTTTCAGATCTGAGTTTTTTGATTGATGTTGGCTGGAAGCTCCTCCTTGGTACCTGCTGGTGTATAGGGTGAATGCGGCCCCTCTTCCTTCAGCTGCCGAACCTGTCTACTGGGCAGAGGTGCCTTCTCCTTGGCTGCCTGACCTATCTCCTAGAGTTACAGCCTGGGTATGAGAGCTGCGGCTCCCTCTCTTTGACTGCCAGATCTGTGTTTAACAGCCGTGGCCTCTCCTTCATCTGTTCTTAGCTGCCGCGGCCTCTTTTTGGGCTCTCTCCTTTGCTGTGTGAAGGTTGCGGATCCTTATTTTGGCTGCCGCATGGTGTGCTGAGGTCCCTGTGGGGGTTTTACCACTTGCTGTCCAGTTTTTCTGAGTTGAGGGTTTGTTGTTTGCTTGTGGAGGGTCTGATAACTTGCTGTCCAGTTCTTTCCTGTGCTATATCACTGTTTTCTGGAGGGTTCTTTGTGCTGGAGGTATTACTGTTATCTACTTGGAAGTCTGTGGTATTATTGTTGTTTCTTTTGGGGGTCTCTATCTTTGGTAAAACTGTCCCACAGTCCACATTGACAGAGATCAAACCCTAGGGGTTTGATCCATGAACCTAAACTAAATTCTGAGCATATTTACAGAGGCATACATCCACACGTGGCAGGTACATCTATCATTGAATCAGGAGGTAAGCTAAAAGTTTATTTTTCATACTCAGAAATTTTGTTTGTTTCCAGATCTGTTTATATCTCTTCTTCTTTATGCTGATCTAGTGAACAGAAATTTTTAAAGCAATTTGGTTTTCAATTTTCCCTAATTCTAACAGGATATGTGTATGGTTGGTATGAAGTGTAGAAACTATACATTACATAGTAGATTTTTGTGGACAAAGGTTGTGAACCTCTTTTCCTTATGGGCCAATTTGCTAGGTTTGTGGGGGCAGGACGGGTACAGGG